>SZWC01015357.1:31500-51997 GCA_023375785.1 Penium margaritaceum | reverse complement strand
ACAACATCGAAAAACTAGTTTGAAATGACCTCCAGAGAAATATAGAATTGTGCCCTTTATGGATGGAAGGAGAGCTTTAGCCTCATTATTTTCTTAGAATAATAGAAGAAAATTCCCATGAATTTTGTTTTAGGCGAGGAGGATGGGTTTCCCCATCATTCCTACAAAAATGAGATGGAACAGTATAGACATGATCAAAGTCCACGTTGCATTGAAAGAATGTGTTTGGATAGGGAAAAATAATAAATTTGAAGGGCATGATGGAAGGTCAAGGACAATGTGTAGTGAAAGTTTTCAAACAGCCCTTCAAGTGTCAAGCAAAGGGGGAAGAAGTGCTCCATAGTTCAATCTTTCCTCTCATCCACCCACCTCGCACACAAAAAGTAAAATTCCACATGCCCTCGTCACAAAAGCAACAATTCCCCCACCATGCGGGACAAGAGCAACCATTTGCCCAGCCTCCGCAACAACATCAATTAGTCGCTCACCCCCTTTTCTAAGCTGGATTGCAACATGTGTCACGGATCTGATATGAAAAAAAACGTGTGATGGTGCATCCGGTTGATCCATGGTAAATGACAAAAATCAGGTCATGCATCAATTCTGCATGATAAGTGGGAGCAACATGACATTTTTTTTTACCGTTCATGTGTTGGGCAACATAACCCTTCTACCCATTCCACGAGGAGGTCATGAACTCCCTGCTTGTCGTAAAAATATAGGGCTCCCTGGCCCGGTAATTCAGAAAAGAGAACCAGACTGCCAACTCGCTTCACCATGCTCGATCAGCGGCATATGTTGCGGATTTAGCAAAACGTGGTGGGGCATGTCAACCCCCTCATGATTCTCGCTCCCACGCAAGAATCGTGAGGGAGCGATTTCCCCTTCTTCCTTTCGACACGCAAATCCTAGTATGATTTAGGGTTTTTATGTTTGGCGTAGGCGGAGCCCGCGTCATACACAGAACCCTGCATCATACTAGGGTTTGCGTATTGAAAACAAAAGGGCAATCGCTCCCTCACAATAGAGCAAAAAATCCCTTCTTTTGTTTTTCTTTTTCGTACAGGCAAACTCCCATGTTGACCTCGTAAACCCTTGTCAAACTCTACCCTGAATTACATTCGAATTTTAGGCTTTTAGTTTTGCGCAGGCTCTTGGTAGGCCTTGTAGTAGCGAGGCCCAGCGGGTTCCCTTTCAACGCATGGGAAGTCTCGGACCCCCCATGTAAACCACATGCAACCCCCCCTTCCCTCAAACATTCACAAATCCCACAAAAGAGGGGTTTTTTAATATTTAAAATCAATTGTACGCATCAGCCTTTTGATGACGCATTGCATATAGCATCAACACGTAGATAGAAGGATCGAAGGATGACAGATGGGGAGGTTTCACTGCAGCCTTCGAGAAGATGGCTGCACATTTAAGTTGGACTCTGTCTTTCAATCCATTACTGTCCCCATTATGATCTATGTTGATGATATTCAAATGATCGTTCCCAACCCCTATGTTGTCCTTTCAGTTAAATTCCTTTTGTAGTGGAGAAGGAATTTGACTGAAAGGACAACACATGACATGAAGGATACTGGAAACTCTCGATTCCTCCTCGTTATTGACCTCGAGTGTGACAATTAGCAATGCTCGATTGATGTTCACTAAGTTGTATACTTATACGGTTTGGGGAAGGAATCTGCACCACTACCGCCTATAATCCCTCCACATTGAGACCAAAGGGTCAGAGGCTAATCATAGTGTTCAATATGTCGTGGCTGAATTCCATCAATATCATAGAAAACGGTCATGTCATCTGCTCTATGATGTACTTGGTGATGACGACATGCGCCAATATTCAACATCAACTGTGACATCTAGAGGCCACGCTCCCCATTGTGCAACACGTAATCTCTATAAAAAAATATTACAATTCGTTATGGGGCACAACCCTCTCATCGGCGGTTACTATTCTTGAGATTGGGCCCATCACGATGACGCTCTCAACCGCTCATAGTAAACCTCTATAATAGGTGGCATCTCGATCTCATGGAAGAGAAGCAATTACGACTATATGGTGCAAGATCCTAGTTAGACGCAGTTTGAGATGGTCGATTTAGTTACTTGCAGAAGAGTCCGGTTGTCTCGTCCACTATAACGAGTCCTTGTTTCCATTCATTGCATTAGTTTGTGCTACAACCAGTACTACAGGTAGTGCAGGGAATAATGGCATGCACGACTCATGCAAAAACACATCAATATCAAGCATACCATTGCGTGTGAGTGCATTCCTTCAGGTGATGTTAGGATTGTCCGGGTCGATGCATGGCAGATTTTCTTGACAATGGCTTGCAGCACCCGCATGTTGAAAGATATTCACATCCTTGGTTCGTTGCAGGCACATGATTTCCTTATCTCATTTTTCTTCATACCATGCACCTTCTCCTCTTCCCCTCTTCCCTCTACACTTTTGCTTTGTCGATGCGTACTGCCACCAACCACTTTGCTTCTTGTGGGCTTCGAACTCATAGATTTGTGGAGGAGCGTTCGTTCATTGTTGCAAATTAGCTGATACACTTCCGACCTCTTCACTTGTCTCACAACCTTCATTTGGTTGAGATACTGTTGGTTTTTGTGCATCTCTCATTATGCTCTATTGTGTCCTCCCGGCTTGTGTACATTGGCGTGTAGATGACTGACGGGGAGACTAGATGCTGCTGGAGTGTCGTCCGGTGGAGCCGACGCACGCCGAGGCCTACTCGTAGTTTGTTGAAGCTTCCTCCCTCCGGCGACGTGCTCAGCTCCATCGGCAGGCCTCCTCGGCGGTCGGACCGCCGGTAGTCACTGCCACCAAAGATGCTGTCTACATGCACCCAACGCAAGTTCTGACTGTGCCATTGCGTCTACAGCATCGTCCTCTTCCTAGGGCCCTTGTCTCTTGCTGCGTATTACTGTTTGACGTCATGGACCGTCGTAGGCACTAACTGGGCTTGGCCAATCATAACTCTTTGCTGTTATTTTTGTAGCTGATTCTGACTGCACGACTGCGTTCGCAGCATTAGTATTATGGTATGATCCAGTTTTCAGGCAAAACGGACGACACCCAGGTTTTGGGCTGTCGGGCGTGTAGCAGGGCTCACCGAGAAAACCCTGCCTGCCAGAAAATAGATGGGCAACTATTTGCGAACTGCTTGGCTTGCGACTCGCATAGACGCGAGGTGACGGGTCCACATCGCGACGATGGTAGGTGCCTGTTTCGCTTCTCAATATATTATAAATGTCGACTTCGGACTTTTCTGTCTAGTTTATGCCTATTTTCAAGCCGCACATAAGCGACGACCTGCCATCGTTGGAAATCAGTCTCGCATGTACTGTTCGAGCGACCGAGTAGACAGCGACCCTAATCGATGGGGATCATTTTGAGTTCTCAGCAGGTTGACGAAGTTTCTCGTACACACACCATATTTTTCTTCGATTCAAACAAACAGAATCCAGTTCACAGGCAGCGACGAACAGTACCCAAAATTTTTTGAACAGTGAGGAACATTCAACCCACGGATCGTGCGGACTCCGAGGCCGCTCTCATTGGTCTAAGATGCATGTGCTGAGATCCTGATTCGTCGGTGTATTTGGAACATTTTTGTCCCATTTCACCAGAGCTGTCGAAATCAAACAGAAGAATATTAGACCATCCGTCGGTTTCGATCCATGCGTGAATTTGACGGCATTCAACATGATCGTTTTTCCCCTCAGACGGGCATCCAATGGGACGGCGCCAGAGAGGCCCCTCCGAATGACCAGGAAGGACGAAGGCATCATCTAGCTATGACTTTCGACGAAAGGCAGCCCGCGTCAAGACGGGTGTCGAACAAGGCATCTCGGACAAATTTATCCAAAATAGATGTAGGACTATTTTCTGATTGGCTGGTTAGCTGAGTAAAACGTTCTACACTAGTGGGGGGGAGCTAGAACTAAGAGGGGTCTCCCATTGTTGCTCATTCTTCACTCCAAATCAGTTACTTCCAGTTTTCAACTGCTTTCTGACGCTAACACTTGCGCGCGCGTTTCTGAGTATCAAATCAAGAGCACTCAGACTTAGACTCTAGAGCACCAGACTGAGGGGACAACTGACTAAGCAGCTTGCGTGGAAGCGCGAACGCTTCATCAACACCGCCATTGCCCCAACCTATGCTCTAGTATAGTTTCCATTTTGGTATCAGAGCTAGAGTGTAGCAGCATCAGAAGACGACTTGCGTACAGGTGCCTGACTACGCCGGCGGACCCTCCATACGTGCCAGTGTAGGGGAAATGCTGTCGGATTTTTCCCGACTGCATTGACCTGCCTGGTCGCACCTACTGCTGCTGTAACTGTTACTGTTGCAGCAGCGTTGTAGCTGTTGTTGCTGCTACTGGTGCTGTTTCTACTGCTGCAACTACTGTTGCTGCTGCTGCTTCTACGCTGCTGTTGGTGGGGTGGGGGATTTTTTTTCTCTTTTTTTTCTTCTTTTTTTTTGGCTCGTCTCAGCGAGCCCACTGCTCACTGCAAGCAGCGAGCCGGGAGCAGCGAGCTCGCTGCTTGCTGCTGCCTGCTCCATGCTCGCTACGAGCAGCGAGCTCGCTCTCAGCAGCTCATTGCTCGCTGCGAACAGCAGGCTGCGGAAAGCTACAGCTACTGGTGCTACTGCTGCTGCTACTGCTCACTGCTGCTGCTCGCTACTACTACCAGCCACTCCACCTGGATGATGTCGCCACGTCCGTCGTCGCCAGCAAGCGCCTGACGTGGCCTGCCGCTCACCTCCTCGTGCCTAGCGTGGGGTTCAGTGCTGCCGGAAAAAAAATCCGGCAGCATTTCCCCTGGCCCAGTGGCCGTGAGTGATGGAATATATTTTTGTGTTCTCAAAACGAACGAAATGGGTCCTTGTTGTTATCTTGATTTCGTTTTTTGTCCTTTTTTCTTTTCCCAACCCTTGCTCGGTTTGACTCTCGCCTCGAGCTCGACCTCCAGACCGTCAACATCCTCGAGCACAAGCCATCGCCGACATGTCCTCGCAGGCGATGCAACAACAAAATCCCGGAACACGCCTATATCCACGCAACTTCATTCGATCTCAGCAGTCGTGAACCAATGTTGTGTTTTTTCTTTTGAATCGCCAGATGTCAGGGCTGAAGGAAATATTTTTTACTATTCATAATAAGATGAAAAATATGCCCGTATTGCCAAATACATGAATTCGTACAAGAAAAAAACACTTGATATCGAAATCAAAGATCAGTACAGTAGATGGGACCGGGTCCACCATTCACTTGTGGGAGGGGGAGCTGGGACATCTCTCCTTTTAGGTTGGGAGGAATGGAGCGCAACAGCGTCACGCGGCTCAAAATACCTCACTGGCGGGAATATTGGACAAGGCGAAGGCCAAAGGCCTTTTCCTTACTCATTGGGCTTGGTCTAGGTCGTTCACTTCCCACCAATCCCACTACACTGTGTTTCCAGCAAGTGAGAATCTTTCTTTGATGCATCGGAGAGAGATTGATGTACGTCATAAGCTGTGACTATTTTCATGACCTTTTTTGGACAAAATAGCGAGGATATCCACGTGCCTGAAAGGTTGACCCTGCCATATCCACGAGCGGAATTTTATATCTGCCATATCCAGCACTTTAAAATGTAAGAACGAGGTATCCAGCTCGCACGCCATGCTCGATCAACGACATGTGTCGCTGTTTGAGCATGGCAAAGATGGCCATGAGACTGTTGCTCGATCGCCATTCTCTGTCCCTCGCAAGATCGCGATCAAGCAGTGAAGCCCTCACCCTCATTTGCTCCTCCGGACCGATCGCGACAGCACGAAGACACTTGTTGGTCCTTTTGCACATCTCTCATTGTGCTCTATTGTGTCCTCGCGGCTTGTGTACATCTGCGTGCAGATGACTGACGGCGAGACTTGACGCTGCTGGAGTGTCGTCCGGTGGTGCCGACGCACGCTGAGGCCCTCTCGCAGCTTGTTGGAGCCTCCTACCTCCGGCGACGTGCTCAGCTCCATCGGCAGGCCTCCTCGGCAGCTGTGCCGCCGGCAGTCACTGCCACCGCAGAAGCTGTCTGCATGCACCCATCGCTGTTTCTGACTGTGCCATTGCGTCTGCAGCGTCATGCTCTGCCTAGGGTCCATGTCTCTCACTGTGTGTCACTGTTTGGTATCATGGACCATCGTAGGCAGTACCTGGGTTCGGGCAGCCANCCTCCGGCGACGTGCTCAGCTCCATCGGCAGGCCTCCTCGGCAGCTGTGCCGCCGGCAGTCACTGCCACCGCAGAAGCTGTCTGCATGCACCCATCGCTGTTTCTGACTGTGCCATTGCGTCTGCAGCGTCATGCTCTGCCTAGGGTCCATGTCTCTCACTGTGTGTCACTGTTTGGTATCATGGACCATCGTAGGCAGTACCTGGGTTCGGGCAGCCATAACTCTTTGCTTCTATTTTTCTAGCTGATTCTAACCGCACGACTGCGTTTGCAACGTCAGTATTATGGTATGGTCCAGTTTTTAGCCAAAACGAACGACGATTGGGTTTTGGGCTGTCAGGCGTCTTGCAGGGCTCACCGAGTAAACCTTGGCTGCCAGAAAATAGGCCTAGGACTATTTTCTGATTGGCTGGTTAGGTGAGTAACAAGTTCTACACTACTGGGGGGGAGCTAGAACTTGGAGGGGTCTCCCATTGTTGCTCAATCTTCATTCCTAATCAGTCACTTTCAGTTCTCAGCTGCTTCCTGGCGCTAACACTGGCGCGCGGATTTCTGAGTAACAAACCCAAAGCTTCCAGACTTAGTCTCTAGAGCAGCAGACTGAGGGGGCAGCAGACTTAAGCAACAAGCGTGGAAGCCCGCACGCTACATCAACAACGCTGCTGTCCCAACCTCCTGCCTAGCTTTTCCTTCTTAGTATCAGAGCCAGAGCGTAGCAGCAACAGCAGAAGACTGGCAAACATGTGCTAGACAACGCAGGCGAACCTCCATACGCGCCAGTGCAAGGGAAATGCTACCAGATTTTTTCCGGCAGCATTGACCCGCATGGTGGCAGCTTCAGATTATTTCCCACGGCCACTGGGCCAAGGGAAATGCTGCCCGGTTTTTTCCGGTAGCACTGATCCCCACGCGTGACGCGAGGAGGTGAGCGGCAGGCCGCGTCCGACACCTACGGGCGACGACGCACGCGGCAACGTCACCCAGGTGAAGTGACTGGCATGAGCAAGCAGTAGCAGTAGCCTGTAGTAGCAGTAGCAGCAGGCAATTGCAGCGAGTAGTGGCAGGAGCAGCCAACAGCAGTTGTGTGCTGCAGCAGTAGTCGGTAGTAGCAGTAGCAGCAGCCGACAGCAACAGCAGCTCGCTGGAGCAACAACAACCTGCAGTAGTAGCAGCAGCAGCCAGTAGTAGCAACAGCTTGTAGCAGCACGCAGTAGCAGCAGCAGCTCGTAACAGCAAGTAGCAGTGGCGGCAAGCAGGAGCAGGTTGCAGCAGCAGCAGGAGCATCTTGCAGCAGCAGCAGTAACAACAGCGAGCAACAGCAATAGTAGCGATCAGCAGCAGCAGCAAGTTGCACCAGCTGCAGCAGCAAGCAGCAGCAAGCAGCATCAACAACCGGCTGTAGCAACAACATCAACGAGTAGCAACCGGCAGAAGCCAGCAGCAGCTGCTACTGCTCACTGCCCGTAGCTCGCCGCGAGTAGCGGGCTGCAAGCAGCGAGCATGCTACTCACTACGATCAGCGAGTTACTAGGAGCGAGCATCGAGCTCATTGCTCGTAGCCTGCTGCCCACAGCAAGCAGCGAGGCTCGCTGTGGCAGAGGAAAAGGAAAAAAAAGGACTAGCAAAAAAATCCCCCACCCCAGCAGCAGCTGCCATAGTTGTTGCAGCAGCCACAATGTTTCAGCAGCAGCAGCAGCAGCACATCATGCCATAGCAGCGGTTGACGCAAGCTGTCTTGGGCTGATGTCACTGGTGACATCAGCAACAAAAAAAAAAAAAAAACAAGAGAGGGGGCACCAAAACCATGGCTAATAGCNACTTGGAGGGGTCTCCCATTGTTGCTCAATCTTCATTCCTAATCAGTCACTTTCAGTTCTCAGCTGCTTCCTGGCGCTAACACTGGCGCGCGGATTTCTGAGTAACAAACCCAAAGCTTCCAGACTTAGTCTCTAGAGCAGCAGACTGAGGGGGCAGCAGACTTAAGCAACAAGCGTGGAAGCCCGCACGCTACATCAACAACGCTGCTGTCCCAACCTGCTGCCTAGCTTTTCCTTCTTAGTATCAGAGCCAGAGCGTAGCAGCAACAGCAGAAGACTGGAACACATGTGCTAGACAATGCAGGCGGACCTCCATACGCGCCAGTGCAAGGGAAATGCTGCCAGATTTTTTCCGGCAGCATTGACCCGCCTGGTGGCAGCGTCAGATTATTTCCCACGGCCACTGGGCCAAGGGAAATGCTGCCCGGTTTTTTCCGGTAGCACTGATCCCCACGCGTGACGCGAGGAGGTGAGCGGCAGGCCGCGTCCGACACCTACGGGCGACGACGCACACGGCAACGTCACCCAGGTGAAGTGACTGGCATGAGCAAGCAATAGCAGTAGCCTGTAGTAGCAGTAGCAGCAGGCAACTGCAGCGAGTAGTGGCAGGAGCAGCCAGCAGCAGTTGTGTGCTGCAGCAGTAGTCGGTAGTAGCAGTAGCAGCAGCCGACAGCAACAGCAGCTCGCTGGAGCAACAACAACCTGCAGCAGTAGCAGCAGCAGCCAGTAGTAGCAACAGCTTGTAGCAGCACGCAGTAGCAGCAGCAGCTCGTAACAGCAAGTAGCAGTGGCGGCAAGCAGGAGCAGGTTGCAGCAGCAGCAGGAGCATCTTGCAGCAGCAGCAGTAACAACAGCGAGCAACAACAATAGTAGCGATCAGCAGCAGCAAGTTGCACCAGCTGCAGCAGCAAGCAGCAGCAAGCAGCATCAACAACCGGCTGTAGCAACAACATCAACGAGTAGCAACCGGCAGAAGCCAGCAGCAGCTGCTACTGCTCACAGCCCGTAGCTCGCCGCGAGTAGCGGGCTGCAAGCAGCGAGCATGCTACTCACTACGATCAGCGAGTTACTAGGAGCGAGCATCGAGCTCACTGCTCGTAGCCTGCTGCCCACAGCAAGCAGCGAGGCTCGCTGTGGCAGAGGAAAAGGAAAAAAAAGGACTAGCAAAAAAATCCCCCACCCCAGCAGCAGCTGCCATAGTTGTTGCAGCAGCCACAATGTTGCAGCAGCAGCAGCAGCAGCACATCATGCCATAGCAGCGGTTGACGCAAGCTGTCTTGGGCTGATGTCACTGGTGACATCAGCAACACAAAAAACAAAAAAAAAAAACAAGAGAGGGGGCACCAAAACCATGGCTAATAGCCCCAGTGGGGAGGGGTCCTTCTCTGTTGGGAGGACCCCCAAGGGGGGTACCCCCCCTTGCTTTTGCAACAGCTGCAACAGCTACAGCAGCATCAGCGGGAGCGGCAGCAGCAGCAGTAGCAGCAGTAGCCATAGCAACAGGAAGAGGAATAGGAGAAGCAGTAGCAGCGGCAACAATAGGAGCAACAGCAGCAGCAGCCAACAGGTGTCGTCGCCGACACCCCTGATCCCTTAGCTACCATTCAGCAACAGCTCGCCGCTTAAACGTAGTAGCTTGCAACACTGTAGCCACTGGCCTCATAGACGGCCAACAGTACTCCCCCAGCGTTCATTCCTCCTGGGCACGCCAGCCCCGTTGTATCCGCCGCCATGCATTACCTGGCACAACAACAGACTCAGCGCCAGCGGCAGACAGTGACCTCGGTCCTTAGCCCCACTCTGGGCGCCTACCGCAGGCAAAAGGACTTTGAGACGCCGCCCCCGCTCCAGGCCGACGAGTAGTTCCGGTTTTGGGAGCTCAGCTTCCGCATCTGGGCGCAAGGTGGGGATATATGGGCGTACTACACTCTTCCTGACAACTCCACCTAGGCTGACCAGCTGTATGACGTTGGTCGTGTCATCCGCACCCTCGTCCCTGTCGCTCCTCCGGCTTCCCGCCTAGCCCTAGAGCCCTTTCTTGGTGATTTCACTGCGAGTACCATCCCAGACCCTATAACCCCGTCCCGGACCCTGTAGCCGCGTGGTACGTTCTCACTCGCCCCCATCGCCTGTCCAACAAAACTGAGACCAGGTGTCTGCTACGGGAATTCAACTCCCTCTACGTGGGGGAGACCGAGACAATCACCACCTACTGGCAGCAGGCTAAAGAAATCCTTTTTCGCCTCGGCGCCTCTGCACCACCCCCTCTGGCCACGCCCCTCGCCATCAAGCGCGGCGCCACTGACGCGTACGTGGACGTCTTCGTGCACTACTCCCTGGACGTCCTCTCCACCATGGCGGTCCAGGGCACCCTCATGCCCTGGGCATACAAACTCTTCATCCCGATTGAGGAAGCTCGCCTAGAGTCCCGCCTTTAGCGCACAGAGGCTCTAGCCTCCCCTTGCATCGCCTCCGTGGCCGTCGCTTCCCCTGTAGCAGCAATCTCCACCAGCCCTTTATCGTCAGGGAAGAAGAAACGTCGGAGCAAGAAGGGCAAGGGTTTGCAGCAATAGCAGCAGCAGTCGACTGGGTCCAGCGGTGGTGGCTCAGTCTGCCACAACTGTGGCCAGCCCGGGCACGGATGGTACACGTGCCAGCTGCCCACGGACGAGGCGCGCGTCATCGCCACCATGCATTACAAGCGGGAGCGCCGTCTCGCCTCTGTCGCCGTCGCTGTCGTTGGCCCTGACGCCCCGACCTCGTCTAGCAGCTCCTCTCCTCCAACAGCCGCACCGGCCCCGCCGGCGCCAACTCCACAGCAGCATCAACCGCAACCGTCGGCGCCCCCGTTCCCTTCACCGGCACACACCTTGTTCTATGCAGGCTCCGGTGTCGTCACTCCGCACTCCGTTTAGAGTGTCGGGCTGTCGACACGTAAGCGACAGTTGGAGCAGTTCATTGCGCTTCAGCTAGGCCTACCTCGTCCTTCCCCCCGGGGAAGTGCGAGTTGCCTCACCTCTTGCTTTTTCTCCTCGCCCTGCATGACTGAGACTGAGTTGCGGTCGTGTCCTGCCTCCTCGTCTGTCTTGCCGTCTCTCGTGGTCGCCTCTGTCCCCCTCTGTGACTTGATGATTGGTAGTCTCGGTTCGCGCCCCCTTCCACCACGTCTGCATCTCTTGCGTGTTGCCATGTGACCGTTAGCGACCTGGGGACTCCGGTCCAGGACCTGGCCGAGACCTGGATTATCGACTCCGGGGCCACGCATCACATGACGGCTTCTCGTGAGGCCTTCAATATGCTTGGTCCTGTTGGCGATGTCTCCGGTGTCCGAACAGGCTCCGGCTAGGTGTTACCTGTCTGCGGCGTTGGTGTCGTTCGTTTCTGTGGTCCTGCTTGTNAAAAAAAAAAAACAAGAGAGGGGGCACCAAAACCATGGCTAATAGCCCCAGTGGGGAGGGGTCCTTCTCTGTTGGGAGGACCCCCAAGGGGGGTACCCCCCCTTGCTTTTGCAACAGCTGCAACAGCTACAGCAGCATCAGCGGGAGCGGCAGCAGCAGCAGTAGCAGCAGTAGCCATAGCAACAGGAAGAGGAATAGGAGAAGCAGTAGCAGTGGCAACAATAGGAGCAACAGCAGCAGCAGCCAACAGGTGTCGTCGCCGACACCCCTGATCCCTTAGCTACCATTCAACAACAGCTCGCCGCTTAAACGTAGTAGCTTGCAACACTGTAGCCACTGGCCTCATAGACGGCCAACAGTACTCCCCCAGCGTTCATTCCTCCTGGGCACGCCAGCCCCATTGTATCCGCCGCCATGCATTACCTGGCACAACAGCAGACTCAGCGCCAGCGGCAGACAGTGACCTCGGTCCTTAGCCCCACTCTGGGCGCCTACCGCAGGCAAAAGGACTTTGAGACGCCGCCCCCGCTCCAGGCCGACGAGTAGTTCCGGTGTTGGGAGCTCAGCTTCCGCATCTGGGCGCAAGGTGGGGATCTATGGGCGTACTACACTCTTCCTGACAACTCCACCTAGGCTGACCAGCTGTATGACGTTGGTCGTGTCATCCGCACCCTCGTCCCTGTCGCTCCTCCGGCTTCCCGCCTAGCCCTAGAGCCCTTTCTTGGTGATTTCACTGCGAGTACCATCCCAGACCCTGTAACCCCGTCCCAGACCCTGTAGCCGCGTGGTACGTTCTCACTCGCCCCCATCGCCTGTCCAACAAAACTGAGACCAGGTGTCTGCTACGGGAATTCAACTCCCTCTACGTGGGGGAGATCGAGACAATCACCACCTACTGGCAGCAGGCTAAAGAAATCCTTTTTCGCCTCGGCGCCTCTGCACCACCCCCTCTGGCCACGCCCCTCACCATCAAGCGCAGCGCCACTGATGCGTACGCGGACGTCTTCGTGCACTACTCCTTGGACGTCCTCTCCACCATGGCGGTCCAGGGCACCCTCATGCCCTGGGCATACAAACTCTTCATCCCGATTGAGGAAGCTCGCCTGGAGTCCCGCCTTCAGCGCACAGAGGCTCTAGCCTCCCCTTGCATCGCCTCCGTGGCCGTTGCTTCCCCTGTAGCAGCAATCTCCACCAGCCCTTTATCTTCAGGGAAGAAGAAACGTCGGAGCAAGAAGGGCAAGGGTTTGCAGCAACAGCAGCAGCAGTCGACTGGGTCCAGCGGTGGTGGCTCAGTCTGCCACAACTGTGGCCAGCCCGGGCACGGATGGTACACGTGCCAGCTGCCCACGGACGAGGCGCGCGTCATCGCCACCATGCATTGCAAGCGGGAGCGCCGTCTCGCCTCTGTCGCCGTCGCTGTCGTTGGCCCTGATGCCCCGACCTCGTCTAGCAGCTCCTCTCCTCCAACAGCCGCACCGGCCCCGCCGGCGCCAACTCCACAGCAGCATCAACCGCAACCGTCGGCGCCCCCGTTCCCTTCACCGGCACACACCTTGTTCTATGCAGGCTCCGGTGTCGTAACTCTGCACTCCGTTTAGAGTGTCGGGCTGTCGACACGTAAGCAACAGTTGGAGCAGTTCATTGCGCTTCAGCTAGGCCTACCTCGTCCTTCCCCCCGGGGAAGTGCGAGTTGCCTCACCTCTTGATTTTTCTCCTCGCCCTGCATGACTGAGATTGAGTTGCGGTCGTGTCCTGCCTCCTCGTCTGTCTTGCCGTCTCTCGTGGTCGCCTCTGTCCCCCTCTGTGACTTGATGATTGGCAGTCTCGGTTCGCGCCCCCTTCCACCACGTCTGCATCTCTTGCGTGTTGCCATGTGACCGTTAGCGACCTGGGGACTCCGGTCCAGGACCTGGCCGAGACCTGGATTATCGACTCCGGGGCCACGCATCACATGACGGCTTCTCGTGAGGCCTTCAATATGCTTGGTCCTGTTGGCGATGTCTCCGGTGTCCGAACAGGCTCCGGCTAGGTGTTACCTGTCTGCGGCGTTGGTGTCGTTCGTTTCTGTGGTCCTGCTTGTTATGTCTTCCTGACCGATGTCCTCTTTGTCCCCAGTCTTGAGCTCAGCCTCCTGTCCGTTACTACCCTTGACCACATGGGCATGGACGTTGTGCACTCACGTGGTGTTGGAACTGTGTCATTGCGTCCGTCCGGTCTTGCCGTTCTTCACGCCACTGCCCGTGGTAACCTGTGGCACGTTCCTCGTTTGTCCTCCTCTCCTTCTTTCCCCTCCCCGTCGGCCGCCATAGGCCATGTGTTTGTCACCTGCATGCTCTCTCCGCAGCACACCCGTCTCCTGCACCGCCACCTTTGCCACGTCCACTCCACTGCCGTCGATAGCATGCTCCGCACCCAGCCGGCCAAGGGCCTTGACTCTGAGACGTTCCCTTTGCTGTGCCCCACGGAGTGCGTTCATTGCGCTTAGGGCAAGATGCAGCGGTCCACATACTCTCTGTCCTCATCCTGTGTGTCTGCCCCTCTCAACCTAGTCCATTCCGATGTCATGGGTCCTCTCCCCACCGAGTCCGTGGGAGAGCATGGTCGGTATGTCCTCACCCTCACTGACGACTACTCGCGCTACTGATGGGTCTTTAGCCTTCGGCAGAAGAGCGATGTCGCCCTTGCCATTCAGGACTGGCTTGTCTTCGCGGAGCGTGAGTTTTGTTGATCCCTTTGCCGCTTTCGTTCCGATCGCTGTGCTGAGTACATGGGCGCGACCACGACTTTTCTCGCATCCCAAGGAATCCACCACAAGACATCTGTGCCCTACACGCCCGCCCAGAATGGCGTCTCCGAGCGGTGGAACCGTACCATGGCCGATGCCGTCCGCACCATGCGAGTTGAATCTGGCCTCTCCGATGGCTTCTACTTTGAAGCCATGGCCTACATGACGTGGGTGTGGAACTGGATTCCTCACGGACCCCTTCTCCGCCAGTCCACGCCGGACCAGCACTGGTGCGGTCAGCGAGCCGACCTCTGCCCTGCTTGCGTGTGGGGCTGCATAACCATCGTGTGGCTGCCCGCCCCGTAGCAGGGCGGCAAGCTCGCACCTCGCGGGCGTCCTTGCACCTTTCTCGGGGTCTCCCATCAGTCCAAGGCTTGGCGCTTTTGGGATCCCTCCCGACATTGCATTGTCGAGTCCCGTAATGCCCTCTTCTTTGAGGAATTGTTTCCGCGTGATCTCCTTTGCTCCGGCTCGTTGGTGTCCCTCCCGTTACGTGGGGGAGTGGTGAGTCCATCCTCCGCCCTACCGCTTCCGGGTGGCACATCATTTACTCCCTCCGAGCCAACAGTCCCAGTCGCTCCCGCTGACCCCTCCGAGCCAGCAGTCCCAGTCGCACCCGCTGGCCCCTCCGAGCCTGCAGTCCCTATCGCGCCCGCCAACCCTTCCGATCCAGGAGCCCCAGTCGTGTCCACTGGTCCCTGCGGGCCAGCGGTCCCAGTCGCGTCCACCGATCCATCCGTGCCGATGGTACCAGTTGCATCCAGTGGTCCCTCCGGACCAGCCGCCCCAGTCGCGTCCACTGGTCCATCCGGGCTAGCCGCCACAGTAGCGCCCGCTGGCCCCTCCAAGGCGGTGGCCCGAGTAGCATTCGCTGGCCCCTCAGGACTAGCACTCCCAGTCGCGTCCGCTGGCCCCTCCGGGCCAGCAACCTCGTACGCCTCCGTCGGCCTGGTAGACTCGGTGCCATCTCCTGCCCTACCGCGCTACACGCGTGGTCCAGGCGCTAGTCTCCGACCCAGACCGTCAGTGAGCGTGCAGACCGCAGCACCTCGCCCTGTGGCGTCTCGACCCCTTGTCGCTCCACGTGTCTCTTCCACTCATACGGTCGTGAGTGGAGACCCTCGTACCAAGGCCCTCGGCCTGACCACTTCGGCTATCATTGCCGACCTCCACCATGGCTCTGTGCTGGACTACGCCATGCTTCATCACGAGCATCGGCATGCGGTCATGGCTGCACTCGCATGCATCCCACCTGGGGCTCGAGATGCACACGCTTTCCCAGTCCACTCCATTTCACGTCCAGAGGACCCAACCACCCTGCGCGAGGCTTGCGCCTCCCCTGAGACCGCACACTGGGATGCTGCCTGCGCTGACAAGCTCGTTGCTATCCGGCAGCACCACGTGTATGACCTCGTTGACCTCTCTCCAGGTCGGAAGGCCATCCGTGCCAAGTGGGTCTTTCGGCGCAAATGGAAGCCAGACGGGTCCTTGGACAAGTACAACGCCTGCCTCACAGCCAAGGGATTTGCTCAGGTCCCTTGGGTCGACTACGACCAGATCTTTGCTCCAGTTGGCCAGNCTACTGCACACCGCCTACTAGATGAAGGATCTCGGGTCTGCCCGAGTCTTCCTGGGCATGGAGCGCGAGCATGATCACTCCCAAGGCATCCTGCATGTCCACCAGGCTGCCTATTTGCAGACTCAGTCCACTCGCTTTGCCGAGGACCTGCCCCTCGAGCCCAGCGCATCTTCACCCATGTCACGTGATGGCCAGGTGAAGCTGAAGATTCCTGACCCAACCATTGTGGGGGAGCCAGTTGACGTGACCACTTATCTGCGAGTCATCGGGTCACTGATCTTCCTAGCGATGACGACGCGCCTAGACATAGCGTTCACCGTCAACCTCCTGGCTCAGTTCTCTCAGGAGCCGCGTCACCTCCAGTTCGAGTCCGCGATCAGAGTATTGCGCTACGTCATCTCGACTCCTCGACGAGGTCTCATGTTTCGCCGCCAGCAGTCTGTCGTCGCGGTGGGCTANGACCTCGTTGACCTCTCTCCAGGTCGGAAGGCCATCCGTGCCAAGTGGGTCTTTCGGCGCAAATGGAAGCCAGACGGGTCCTTGGACAAGTACAACGCCTGCCTCACAGCCAAGGGATTTGCTCAGGTCCCTTGGGTCGACTACGACCAGATCTTTGCTCCAGTTGGCCAGATCTCTACGAGCCGGGCGCTCTTCAGTCTGGTTGCCCAACATGGGTGGGAGCTGCATCAGATGGACGTGAGCAACGCCTTCCTCCATGGTTCATTGGAGGATGAGGAGCTCTACATGGTGCAGCCTCCAGGCTTCGACGACGGCACTGGGAGAGTCTGGCGGCTGCGAAAGGCCCTCTACGGCCTGAAACAGTCGCCTCGGTGCTGGAACCAGGAGATCAGCAGTACGCTCCTTCGTGGCGGCCTTCAACGTAGTACCGCTGACCCCGCATTGTTTCTCAGCCCGCGAGGCCAGACCCTCGCCGCTGTCTTGGTCTACGTCGACGATCTCCTCATTGTGTTGCCTGACATGGCTGATGTCCAGTGTGTGAAGGACCTACTGCACACCGCCTACTAGATGAAGGATCTCGGGTCTGCCCGAGTCTTCCTGGGCATGGAGCGCGAGCATGATCACTCCCAAGGCATCCTGCATGTCCACCAGGCTGCCTATTTGCAGACTCAGTCCACTCGCTTTGCCGAGGACCTGCCCCTCGAGCCCAGCGCATCTTCACCCATGTCACGTGATGGCCAGGTGAAGCTGAAGATTCCTGACCCAACCATTGTGGGGGAGCCAGTTGACGTGACCATGTATCTGCGAGTCATCGGGTCACTGATCTTCCTAGCGATGACGACGCGCCTAGACATAGCGTTCACCGTCAACCTCCTGGCTCAGTTCTCTCAGGAGCCGCGTCACCTCCAGTTCGAGTCCGCGATCAGAGTATTGCGCTACGTCATCTCGACTCCTCGACGAGGTCTCATGTTTCGCCGCCAGCAGTCTGTCGTCGCGGTGGGCTACAACGACAGTGACTGGGTCGGCAGTCCAGACGATAAGAGTCGCATAGGCTGGATCTTTCTGGTCGACGGCACGGCCGTGTCCTGGCGCAATGGCAAGCAGGGGTGCATTGCGCGCAACACTTTTGAGGCTGAGTACGTGGCTCTTGGCTCAGGTGCGTGTGAGAGTGTGTGGTTGCGTCGTTTGTTGTCCTAGTTGCGTTAGTCCGTCGCATCCATCACGCTGCATTGTGACAATGAGAGTGCCATGGCCATCGCCGACAATGACGGCATTCATCACACACACACAAAGCACATCAACAATGAGTATCACTTTGTGCATTCGTTGTTGCATGACGGAAGTATCAACATTGTGTGGGTTGAGATTGGCTGACTTCTTGCCCAAGGCACTGAAGCGCGACTCGTTCAAGAAGGCCGTGAGTTCCGTTGGTGTGCGTCCGTTAGTGGCTCTCGTTGTTCATGCCTGCATTTCTGCGTGCCCTGGGGGAGTCTGGTTGTTGACTGTGTCTCTGCCCGCACATGTGCACTACACCTGTGAGTCATGGGGGAGGTTTGTTTGCGCATCTCTCATTGTGTTGTGTTGTGTCCTCTCAGCTTGTGTACATCGGCGTGGAGATGACTGACAGCAAGACTTGACGCTGCTGGAGTGTCGTCCGGTCGAGCCGACGCACGCTGAGGCCCTCTCGCAGTTTGACGGAGCCTCCTCCCTCCAGCAACGTGCTCAGCTCCATCTGCAGGCCTCCTCGGCGGTCGGGCCGCCGGCGGTCACTGCCACCGAAGAGGCTGTCTGCATGCACCCAACGCTGTTTCTGACTGTGCCATTGCGTCTGCAGCGTCATGCTCTGCCTAGGGTCCATGTCTCTCATTGTGTGTCACTGTTTGGTATCATGTACTGTAGTAGGCACTGCCTGGGTTCAGGCAGCCATAACGCTTTGCTACTATTGTTCTAGCTCATTCTGACCAGACGACTATGTTCGCAGCATCGGTATTATGGTATGGTCGGGACGACGCCCGGGTTTTCGGCTGTCAGGCGTCTGGCAGGGCTCACCGAGAAAACCCTGCCTGCCAGAAAATAGGTCTAGGACTATTTTCTGATTGGTTGGTTAGCTGAGTAACAAGTTTTACACTAGTGGGGGGTAGCTATAACTTGGAGGGGTCTCCCATTGTTGCTCATTNCCCAACCTGCTGCATAGTTTTTCTTTCTACACCTGTGTCCAATATTTTGGTTCGCACGCAACCCCCCTGTTCACTGTGAAAATTGGGTTCAAACTCTACCTAGAGTTACATTCGGGGTTGAGGGTTTTGTTTTTTGCGCGGGCACTAGCTGGGCCCCACGGTAGCGGGGCTCAACATGTTCCCTTTGAACGCATGGGGTGTCTCGGACCCCCCACACAAACCCCTCCTTCGAATAGTCATAAACCCCTCGAAAGAGGGTTTTGTGACTGTTCTACTGAAATAATGACGTCTACACTTTGCGCGCACGGAGTGCTGATGTGGTGTTCGCGCGCTTTTTTCTGTATGCCTCGTTGCTTTTCTTCGACTTGTGGGTACTTCATCTTTCAAGTGCGGAAGTGGTGGATATGGCGTTGTTGAAGACCGGTTATTGGATATACTAGATCTTTTGCAAATTTTGTTGATATATGGTCACACCCCCTTTTTTTTTTATGTTGCTGACATATTTGTGGTTTGTATGCATCCCCACTTATGTGGGGATGCATACAAGCTGATGTGGGTAATTCATCGTGCATGCAACAAACTCTTTTGGTTGGCTTGCTTCGACTCCTTTTGGGTCGTGCTAAAGAATCCCACAGCATCGACTTCCCTCCAATTTAGTATATACGAGGCTCGGCTCAACCTCACGTTTTACATGCAATGGTGAGGCTCACTTCGTCTCGGGTGACATATCATGCATTCAACATGCCCCTCTCCCTCCTCAATCCATTTCTCCAGCTCAATCCCTCTTTTGTTTTCCCTAAGTACAACATTGCACCGATGTTCATATCTCAACAGAATATCTCCTCTTCTACCAAACACGAGCCGGCATCTCAAAATCTTAGACATGAACAATGTTCAAGTGGGGAGCACGGTTGCTACAAGGGGGTTCTCCAACAAATGCACCACCATGAAGTTTCTTCATGGATACTGATCGGGGCATAAACACTTTACAAGAGGGGACTCCACAGGGATTTCTACAAGTGGTTGCTACAACACGTGTTTTTATCTGGAAGGCAAGCACAATGCAACAACCGCATCACTCGCACATGGCTGGAGCTTGTGCAGGTGACCAGGGAGCTATTTTTCCACTAGTGGGCAATGAAACAGATGTGTTCACCGCTCTGGTGCGTCATGCTCCACCTGGGGTACTTTCTGACCGCCGCCAAAACGATCTCGTGCGCGCCGGGCCACTTGCGGCTGTGCGTTTCCAGGATGGCCACGGTCGACTGAGAGAGGAAATCGACGTTGGCACCTTCGCGGAACACCTCCGCCTCCGCGCCTTCGATGTCTATCTTGAGGAGGTCGAATTTTGGCAAGGCGAGGGACTTGAGAAGGAAATCCACCGACACGCTCTGGAGCTCGCCGAGGATCTTCGACGTCTCTGGAATCTGCGGGCCCCACAGTGCCGTGTTGCATGGCATGCTTGACTCCGGAATCAGTGAAGAGAGGCACGTAATTATAATAGTGTGGAACCCAAGCAGGTTTGCCTCGGCTTCGTTTACCTTGTTTACCTTGGCTTCAATTGCCTTGCTTGCCTTGGCTATGTTTGATTTGCCAGGGCTTGTCTTAGCTTCAGTACCATGGTTTGCCATGGCTGGCTTGACCTTGCTTGGGTTGGTTTAGGTTCCTTTGCTTTTGTTATCTTGGGATAGGTTTGGCTTGCGTTGGCCTTGGTTTGCTTCAGCTTTGGCTCAGTTCTGGTTTGACATTGCTTTAGTTTTGTTCGATTGTTTTGTTGATTTTGCTTGGTTGTTGCTTTGGTTTCGGTCGGTTCTAGTTTTGGTTTGGTTTGGGCTGGGTTGGGTGGGGAAGCTGGCGGACGAGTTTGTGCCAGCAGACAAGCACGCACGTGGCAGGCTCTGCTGCAGAAACGTTGACAAGAAAGTGGATGCCAGTGCTTACATCAGTGCACATGAGTCGGGGGAAGACCAAAAACAAAGAAAATCAAGATAAGAGGGGTGAGCAGTCCTGACATCTTACAGCCTTGACAGGATCTGGGCAGGGGGGGGGGGGCCC
>SZWC01015356.1:23559-49650 GCA_023375785.1 Penium margaritaceum | reverse complement strand
CTGCTGCTGCTGCTGCTGCTGCTGCTGCTGGTGCGGCCGCCACCGCTGCTGCTGCCGCCGGAACCTCTCTTGCCACCACAACCACCACTACTGCTGTTTCTGCTGCTGGTTCTGCTTCCGCCCATGCTGTACTTGCTCGTAACAAAAGAGACAACCACGCCACCACAGCTCCTTCCACCGGCAGTCATTCCAACCATGGCCACTAAGCAGACCTGCCGATCAAGCAAATCCCTCTTTTGCTTGTTCCAAGCAATCCCAGGTAGCCCGAAAACTACCTGTACCAGCCACTTCTGATAACCCACCACTGCAGTGTGTGTAGAGCCGCATCCTGCTGTCCGGCTATTACTCCTGATAGCTCCATGCCATTGCGACGTCTCCTCCCCAGCAATCCCTGACGTGGATATTGGCACCTGATGTACACCTGGGCAGTGTTAGACCGCTGATTCAGCCTGGCTTCCAACCGTACGCCACCCTTCCGCGACCTCCTCCTGGCAGCCTCCCAGCATACCAGCGTCCGATGGACCCACTGCATGTCCACTTAAAAAACCATCCCACCATCTGCTGGTCAGCTACCATCAACCACGCCTCCCAAGGGTCAGAACTCTATCCCATGAAACCCTAGCCAACAACCCTGATTCCGGTGAATCTCACTCGCGGGAGCAATGCCTCGCTTTCCCGAGGCCACGCCTGCTTTCATCCAAGCACGGGAGGAACCACAATGCAGCCTGACACACTGGACCCCCGTTCAATGAAAGACGCTGCTGCAGAACGTTTGCCAACCTGGTTGATATGCTCGCCACCGGCTACGAATGGCGAGCTGCCTGACATTATCACACCGCCCAGTTCGAAATGCAGGTGAATGATGACTAACCCGCCACGCGTCCTTGACCAATTGAGTCCGTGGAACTTCTCGGATTTGTGTTCATAGGCCAAAGTAGCCAGCTTGCAATAGAACGAGAAGGCAACGAGGTGAGCAGAGGTTTGGTTCGAGTTCGGGAATGTCCTCGATTGCGCCATGGACATGTCATGGCCACGGCAAGCCATGGCTATAACAGTGACTATTATGACGACCGTGGCCACCTTGAAGGCACCATGACATGTCCAAAGGCACGCACCCTGTCGCGCTTGAGCTCCAGCGCGGCCTTGCCGGACTTGGCCTTCACGGTGGGGCCGAGGGCATCCTCGGCCGCCCCCTCCTCTGCCACCTCCGCGGCCACCTCCGCCACGGCCCTGGGCTGCACGGCAGAGCGGGCAGACGGCCGCCTGGCAGCCTCTGCCCGCCAAGTCAGCGCAGCGCCATTGATCTCCTTCCTAGAAACTGCAGAGATGGAGGGGAGGGGAGAAGAGGGCGAGCATGTGGACGCGACTGCGGAGCATCTGGCTGCCGAGTCCAGGTTCAGTGCGCGCATGGAGGCGGCAACCTCCATCACCGGTGCCATGGTTCCTGTAGTCGAGACGTGAGAGCGAACGAGAACGGCAACCAGGACGGCGAATGCGGCGCCTCTGCCTGCAACCTCAACCCTGTGGCAAAAAGGGCTGCAGGTAGTGGGTGCCCAGGGCTCAAGGGCGCTTGCCCGCCCGGAGTTGAAGGAGATAGGGCCCGTGAAAAGAAACTCGTAGGCGCAAAGCTTCAGCAGTTAGTGCCAAAGATGGCGGGACGTGCCAGGGATCAAGCCAGGCCTTGGTCTTCCTCCTGTTGCAGCAAATCAGACGACGGATCTGTGCCGGAGTGGAAAGGAGAGGGCCTGGTGACACCCATGCAACTTGTTCTGGGAACACTGTGAAAAATGCTGACGTGATCCAGCCATAATTTACACATAAATCTACGTCACAACTTTCATCTATGGTGCAAAGCCATGATGTCCGCATAAGTCCTCTTACCCGTCTCCTCGCGATGCACGATGGAGTAGCTCAAGCCACATGGCATGGCATAGTCCATGACCTCGAACGGTGATTTGGATAAGGCGCGCCGGTTGGGACACGCGGGCTCGAAGTTCGGACGCATCCTGGGTTCGACGTCTTCGCAGGTTGGCCGAAGTGAAAATAAGAAAACGCCTTACAGGAAACTGTTGATATTCAAGCATCATTTTCACCATAAGAACAGAGAACGGTGGGGTAGTCATTCAGATTAGCCTTCCAAGTTCTGTTTGAATGTTTTGAATTCAGGAAACCATCAGTAACAATTCCTGCAAAACAACCTGCCGTTGTGGCGAAATGTCGAACCACGTGGCAATCATCCTGCCCATGACATGGGGCTACCCACACGTACTCGGGTGTATATGCAGATCTACAACCCCGATTGTCAAACCCCTAAACGTGACCATTGACCACAACCAATTTCTGGCCGCAGTCGTCCTCGCTAAGATGGGGGGCTTTTTCGGAACCGGGACAAGCCCACGTGTCAAACCCGTCCGCCAGGCGAAAGTAAGAGAGAAAAACGTGTAAAAATCTCAGAAAAGTCACTTATGAGGTTTACCAGTGTTGAACGAAACGACAGACCTGGGTCATTTTCCTCTTAAAATGGATATTTCTATGAAAATTTGGTATAATTTTAGCCGCCTTGTGGTTTTTGTGCGCTTTTTAGTTCGATGTAGCTTTTCTTTAACAAGGCTTGTCCCATGTGCGAATGAAACATAATGGTAAAAGCTATTAACAGAACGGTGAATGGTCTTTTGTCCACATGGTAGGTCTATAAGATTACCAAAATGTTGTACAACGAAGATACAAAGCATTTTTTTGAGGGATACTTGGAGATGGGGGTGAAGATAGAGGAGAGGATGTTCCATCATTTCACCAAGGCTAAGGATGGGTGAACCCATCCTTTTTTGTGCTTGATCAGTCACGTTCAATGGGCCACCATGACATACTGACATGGAATATCTGCTGAGGGTTCAGATTTGCAAGAATCCATTAGGGGGGGGGGGGGCTAAAATAGTGATCCAGATTAAATTTCTAATATTAAAACGTGCATTACCTCCAGGGCTCATGAAACGGTTTCCACTTGCAATCATAGTGAGCAACAACCTTGACCCTTAACAATGAGCTAGTTGAGAGATGGGTGTTGTAGTTATGTGTGTTATGGTGGGATGCTCGTGTGCTTGTCTTGAATCTCCTACCAGTATTGTTGGCGGAATTTTGGACATCAGTTTTGTATCGGTAGGAGTACCATGTAAGCCTTTTTCATCTTCGTTAAGTGAACTTGCTGGTGACCATTCAAAGGTGTTTCCATAACAAGGGACTCTCGTGCACGTCATCCAAATTTGACAAGAGCTCTTATTGAGGGGCGAGGTTTCTCTTCTACCGTTGGAGCCTGATCAAGTCCTTTTGTGGTTTCTCGAGCTTATATCGCGCATAAAGGTACATCCTTCCATGTTCAAATAGTCGTCAACTATGATTATATTATTTCATTGAACAAATGCTTGGATGGTTGTACAAGTGTGTTTGCTTTGACACGAGTCTCATTTTCTCTCTTTCCAATGTCAGGGAATAACTTCATGTCTTTTATTGTGGTCCTATCTACCACACTAGGACCGGTGTTTGCTCCATTTCCACATTATTGTATGGTACTCGAGGCTTCTGGAGAAGATGTGATTTCAGCACCGTGAGACTCAAAACGTCTTCTATTTTTTTTCACCTAATCTTCTTGCAAAGCTGCATGACGCTTTTGTTTTCCCTGTAGGTGAATGAGATGTCTTTGTTGACTTCTCCAATTGGGAACATATGTGGCGTTTCACTTATGTCTGCTGTGGTAGGTTGTTGTTCAGCCTGTTCTAAAATACCAAAGCCTTGTACTGATGTAGAAGATGGTGGGGTCTTTCAAATTTTCCACACCTAGCACTGTTGATGTTGAAATTTCCATTAAGCCGTATCACATATCTTGATATTGTGGGAAACATCAATCTCCTTCATTTGCCTCGTGAGATTTTCGTTTAGGTTGCGGATAGCCACCTATACTTTGAGGCTGTAACCCCTATTTCACTGCATGGAAAAGGCAGCGAGATAAGAGGGTTACGTTATCTTTGTCCCTTAGTGATATAGCATGCATGATGTTGAGCCTTGATTTGAATTTGTTAGAAGGTTGCCACCGCTTATTCCAACCCCTTTTCATAGCCGTTTTTCCACTCGTTAGTATTGTGCAGCCAAATCTAAAAGCGAATACGTTTCTCCCATCCCATGTTCAGAGTTGCACAATACAATTGGATGACATGACGGTAGGTAGAGACACGACAATCGACGTTGTGAAACCTCGTATTAGTGTAGAAATGACATGGTGATGTGTGTGACGACAACCATAAGCTAAACATGAATGGGTATCTAAAAGTCCATGCTCGAAGGCCCATGGGATGCTTATCCTTGATGCCTTTATGCAAGGTGTGGAAACCCTACGTGTTATGGAAGCCAGGAAGAGGCAAGCATAAATGTGTCTTGGGAGTAAAAACATCTATGATGTATACAACATGCTACTGCCTACGCACCCAAACCTGGTGTACTTCCAAGTTATCTTTGACGTCTTGCATTAACGGTTTCATGAATTGAGGTTGCTACCTACATGACGACCAAGGAATTTGCATAAATCCATATGAAGGCTAAGAGATTGGTCATTCGTGGTACTAGCAAAGAGGACATGTGGAAATAACAGGTTCTTGAGGGATGGCCAAAAGAAACCTTTTACCCACTTGGGAGATGGAAACCTCAACCAGGAGGTTTACCATACACTCAGAAGGCCACATGTCACAACATTCCATGTGGAAGTCCCGCATGTCACCTAAAAAAGTAATAGACAGACACATGAGACATGTTGTTCGGTTTATGAAACGGATCATATGATGTCCACTTTCATACAAGGACATCATGTAAGAGGATACGCAAAACCACAAAATGTTAAGATAACCAGTTATTCGAATTGGGCATGAGAATAATCTTCTCGTGACTTGGTCTACTTGTCCTTCCAGGTACACTTCTCATTTGGATGAACTCATCTAAAAGTGCATTGTAGTATGTGCATGTATTGTAACTGATACAACACTCCCCAAACGTTGTAGAAACCGGCTACAGTCTATGCATCATAAAGTTTCATATTTTGTTTTGGTGAGGACATTATATTCTCATTGAACATAGATTTGCAATGCAAAAAGAATGCACGAGATGATATAGGGAGAACCTCTTGCTCAATTGTTCCTCGAAGTTCACATATAAAGACAAAGTGGCAAAAAATACCATTTCAACTGTGACCTTTGATGAAAACATTGGGTTGTTGAATGATGTAGTACGTGGAGACAATAAGGATAGTGCATGAACATACACTAGCACTTTCCTCGATTAGTGAATTCACACATAGGTTTGAACCTCTCACTTGGAATATGTTTTGAGCGTTTTAAAGCTATGTTTTGGAATAAGGTGAAACAATGTGGTGGTTTGATGTGCAGACCAAAGTTCCACAGTGGTAATGATTTCTTTCTCCACTAGTTCCATTCCTTAATCTGAACTTGACCCATGCTCTGGACAAAGATCAAACAAATTACTTCAGCTTTCTTAGCCAAGAATATGCTACAACCATTAGAGGCGAGTCACAAGTAGAGGGTTAGTGCTTATATTAGCTAAACAAACATATAGAATATCCATAGTTACCACTGCTGATGTGGATTCAAAGGGAAACATAGCTTGGTGAGTTCATATACCCATCTTCCAAATCCTAGGAATCCTCCAGGAATGGTTTCATCTATTCATGTCATATTCCCCCACAAGAACTGGACCTATCTTACTTAGGTATTCACAAAAAATGTCCCATCTCAATACCTCTCTCTCTCTCTCTCTCTCTCTCTCTCTCTCTCTCTCTCTCTCTCTCTCTCTCTCTCTCTCTCTCTCTCCCTCTGTCTGTCTCTCTCTCCCCCTCTCTCTCTCTATCTCTCTCTCTTTCTCACTATCTCTCCCTCTTTCCCTCTCCCTCTCTCTCTTTTGCTCCCTCTATCTCTCCCTCTCCTTCTCCATGTCTCTCTCTATTCCCCCTCCACCCCGCCCTCTCTTTATCTCTTCCCCATTAACAAAACTGGCCTTGGGTTGGGTTGGCACAAGGGGGTAGACTTGGTGTGGGTTAGTCCTAACGTGCAGGCACGTGATGTATAATACTTNTCTCTCTCTCTCTCTCTCTCTCTCTCTCTCTCTCCCTCTGTCTGTCTCTCTCTCCCCCTCTCTCTCTCTATCTCTCTCTCTTTCTCACTATCTCTCCCTCTTTCCCTCTCCCTCTCTCTCTTTTGCTCCCTCTATCTCTCCCTCTCCTTCTCCATGTCTCTCTCTATCCCCCCTCCACCCCCGCTCTCTTTATCTCTTCCCTCTTAACAAAAGTGGCCTTGGGTTGGGTTGGCACAAGGGGGTAGACTTGGTGTGGGTTAGTCATAACGTGCATGCACGTGATGTAGAATACTTTTGGTTCTCAGTTAACCACTAGCTGTGGCCTAGAGTAACCACAGGTAGCACAGCTGGCCAGGAGTAACCACATGTGTCTGAGGTGGAGCCACAAGTGGGCAAGAGTAACCACAGGTAACTCAGTTAGAGCCATAGGTGGCCAGGAGTAACCGCAGGTGGTGCAGGTGGAGCTACACATGGCCAGGAGTAGCCACAAGTGGCTCAGGTGGAGCCACGAGTGGCCAAGAGTAACCACATGTGACTAAGGTAGAACCACAAGTGGCCAAGAGTGGCCTGGATTGACCAGGAGTGGCCAGGAGTGGCCACGAGTGACCAAGAGTGGCCAGGAGTGGCTAGAGAAGGCCAAGAGTACCCAGAGGTAGCCTGAGGTAGCCCGAGATGGCCATAAATGACAAGAGATTGTTACAGGGTACCTACCATCCAACTAAGATGCTAGGAGACCTGCCATAGGACCAGCTACGACAATCCTTGGTCCTTAGCAATTCTTTCTAGGCTCCCATCATCATGAGAATAACACAATCACTACTTTTCCTTCAATTTTACCAACCGGCTCAACTTCTCTCTCATTTGTGCACACAAGGCGCTCTCCTCACCGTGGTCGTAGACTTTTACATGGTATCACAACCATACAAAAGTGTGCATTGGGCACCTTGTAAGTCATCCTCTAAGAGGGAGAGAGTTCTATTTGACTCACATATGGCTATCCTTCTTGGAACCAATGTGGTTGCCTTCCATGCCTATCACTTAAGCAATGCCTTCCATCCCAGCCTTCATCGGCACCAACCAAGACTCA
Source organism: Penium margaritaceum (assembly GCA_023375785.1). Taxonomy (NCBI): domain Eukaryota; kingdom Viridiplantae; phylum Streptophyta; class Zygnematophyceae; order Desmidiales; family Peniaceae; genus Penium; species Penium margaritaceum. The sequence goes on along the minus strand of SZWC01015356.1, from coordinate 42,434 downwards.
TGGGAAGTTCAACTTTGCTTTGCCCTCGCCATGGCCAAGGTGTGGGCCATGTCACTGTAGACGTCACAAAACCAATCCCCACAGCTAAAGAGGAGACTCGTATGGCAAAGGAAGACAACAAGAACAAGGTTATGTTTCTGATTGACAGAGCTCTTGATTCCAAGTACGCGGACATATGCAACAACTACGTTTCAAAAAAAGATGTGCGGAACAAGGTCAAAGCAGCACACATAGAGAATTCTTGTGATGGCACATTTGACCTCCTTGGCCGCATCTTCAACCTGCGCTATACCTACCAACAAGGCATGGTTGCCTACATCAACCGCATTGAGAGCATTCATGCCAAACTCACGGCCATCCATGGCAATGAGAGTAACAAAGTTGAAGTACCTTAGTGTTTTCCATATTTGCCTAAAATAATTATAAACTTTCAACTATCCAGTGCCCTAAAAAATGGTCATTCAACACAACGTATGTTGGGGGGAATTGCAGTCCAGGATCCGCTCCTAGCGGGGAACGGATCTTGGACTACTTGCCACGTGGAATTGGCAACGTGGCAAGCTTTGCAAGTCGCGACGTTTGCCTATATGAGGTTAGCTTTGCGACTAGCAAAGCTCGCCTCGAGGTCCAACGGCAGGCGCATAGTCAAAGCATCGGACTGCGCGCCAGTCGCTGGAGCCGAGTGGGACCTTTTGTTCAAAGTTTCACTCACCAAATAAACAAACCAGTCCATGATTGAAACAACAGTCTAACAAAAGGTCGCCAAATTTCCATTCAACAATACAGGCATCAAATTGGATTTGAAAAATTAGGCGAATATCGAAAACGCTACGTTATTCTTCACTCTCAGCATGCTCAGTGGCCTGCCATCCGAATGGGATGTCTTCAAGCTCAGCCTGCGCCATCTCAACAAAGACCATCTCACTTTCAAGTATGTTGCAGGACACGTTATGGAAGACGAGAAGGAAATAAACTTCAAAGAGGAAGCATTTGACTTTGTTGCCTCGAACTTTTGTGGAGGCAACCCCACCTGCATAGCTCCTTAGGGTTCAAGCGTGGTCATCTCGAGCAAGGGGAAAAGGCTCCAAAACAACGTGGCCAAGGACCAAGTGTTCCCTTTACGACATCAAAGGGCACACAAGTGATAAATGTTTCCGTAAGTGTGAAGCTGAGTGGCACAATACTCATGGAAATGACAAGTGCGTACCCCATTTCTCAAAGGGTGAACTGTAGTCCAACTCCGATAGCAAATCCAATGTTGTGGAAGAGATATTCGATGAATGTTTTGGTTCCACGGCTGACATTGGTGCGATTCCAACTCCCTCGTCTGCCAAGGAGAAGAAAGATGTGCTCGACACCGGATGCACATCAGATATCTCACTGTCTCTTGATGCGTTCTCAACGTACGAGTTGGATGCATCTTCAAGGAAAGATGTAGGATCTCCTGGCTTCACCCCCAAGCATCAGTGCGACAATTCAAGGAAATGGAGCAGTACACCTAAAAACCTCGTATGGTACACTTCGTGTACCCGAGAGTACACACAACCTCATCTCAGCCTCTGTCCTTGATGATGAGGAGTATACCATTCACCATTTGGAACAAGAAAGATCAGGTTGTTACAATTAGAACACATGACAAGAACCTGTGAATATTGGATCCTCCAAACACTAGTCTACATGTAACATCTAGTGGAAAGGAACAGCCCGAGACCCCACCTAGTTGTCTAGTTGATAGTGTTGACACCGTGGGACTCAATCAATCTGCCGGTGCTGTCCAACCTTGTGCTGAAGATAGTGTCCTCCCTCAAGCAACTCCCGTACAAGAAAAAAAAAATATTTGGCACCGTCAACTCAGTCATCTTCACCAAAAAGTCGTCCTTCACCCTGTACGAGCAACCACAAGGATGTAGGTAAAAGAGATGAGCACTCATGCAAACCCATGCCATTATTGACTTGAGGGCAAGCAACATTACATGCCTTTGCCAAAGAGCAATACACAATCAAGCTGGCCACTCCAAGTCATCCACATGGATGTAGCCGGTCCATTCCGTAACCCATCCAAAGGGGACTACCAGTATGCTCTCATGATCGTGTATGATTTCTCGTGGCATGTGAGAGCTTTCATTCTCAAGACCAAGGCTGATGTCTTCCAGTACTTCAAGGAGTTCACTGCTGAATGCTAGACCCAGTTTGGATGGCTTCTTCAGGCCATTCGCACGGATGGTGGTGGCGAGTCTGTGAAGATGTCAAGAGGATGAAGACCTTCCTCAGCAACTGAGGCATTCTCCATCAGTTTTTGCCCCCTACACCCCTCAACATAATGGGGTGGTTGAACTTGCCAACATGACCTTTTTTTAAATGGTTCGTTGCATGCTCCATGAGTGGGTGTTGCCACTGGAATGGGTGAGGGAGGAATTGATGCATGGGGTGTATGTGAGGAATAGGTCCGCCTCACAAGTACTTCGAGGATAGAAACCATTTACTTTATGGAGCAACAGTTCTCTAGATCTGATAGTGGCCAAGGTATTTGGGTGCCTCGCTTTTGCCAGGGCTATAGAGAGCATGATCACGTCGAAGCTTGCCCCGTGGAGTGTGTGATGCATTTAGCCCAGGACCAAGGCTTAAGGGCTATTCAACCTTGTGGTAAACAAGTCCATCATGACACAAAAGGCAAATTTTGACGAAGATGTCTATGATCTTCCAGTTTCAAAACATCAACCTCCAAGTAACCTCATCATTCTCCAACACCAAGCTCCATCGCTATCAACACAGGTAGAATCAGCAACACCCATGTCTACTAGTACAAAAAATGATGATGGAGAGAGCAAAAGTGGTTGCTTTCACAACGAAGTAGCAAGTACACCACCTTCTGAAGCCTCTCCTAGAGTGATTAAAGCAGAAGATGAAGGGCAAGGACTGCAACCAATAGAAATCACTTCAGCGACCAGCCAACCCTCCGACCATGCCACTCCTGAAAGTGTTGGCAAACCCAACTCAATAGTGCAAGAGAAAAAAGAGGGGGGGGGGGGGGGGGGGCACCAAAAGCCAAACAGGACAAACCTCAACTTGTCAGATTTGTCTTACGTGTAAGGGGCCTGGCAAAAATCGTTAACCATCAACCACATGATCAAGCCATGTTTGTTGGTATCGAGGTCGTCCCTTAGACTTTGCAAGCCGCATGATCGTGTGAGCATGCAGACTGGTAGGAGGAAGGAATGCAAACATAGATGTGAGCCCTCAAATCCACTCAGAACTACATGCTTGTTCTGCTGCCACAAGGTCACAAGGCAGTCGGGTGAAAATGGGTTTACGCACTCAAGCATGTTGCAAATGGGAGGATTGAGTGTTACAAGGTTGTCCATGGGTTTGTCCAAGAGCATGGTGTTGACTATCACGAGACATTGTCGCGTGGAAACGTTCACCACCATGCCTATCATCGCAGCCACACTCAACGTGGATCTTTACCAACTGGATGTCACATCCGTCTTCCTTCACGTGCCGCTTGACAAGGAAGTCTGCACTTTATGACTGCCATTGTTTGAGGATGATTCGCAGCCCAGATACATTTGGCGTCTCCACAAAGCCTTGTACAACCTCAATCAGGCTCCGCGTGCATGGTGTGGGAGGATTGTGCAAGCACTCCATGCACTTGGCTTCCGCGTCAGTGAGACAGACACAAGTATTTTTGTACGAATCCTCGATGGACAATTACTCATGGTGTTGATGTACGTGGATTACTTGGTCTTGGCGATGGTGTTAACGGCTCATCTTGAGAACTTCAAACTTCTTGAGATGCACCAACAGTTAGCCATGAAGGACCTCAGGGAGCTTGAGTTCTCCTGAGGTCCTTCATGGCTTGAAGGACCTCAGGGAGAGGTCCTTCAAGCCATGAAGGACCTCTCCCTTGCGTTCTCCATGGGCTTCCATGTTGTCTGGGACAGGACTAAGCTAATAATCACGCTCCACCAAGTGCCATATCTACCACACGTTCTGGCCAGGTTCAACATGGTGGTTTGCAAAACAATGACAAAACCTACGACAACAAAACATGCCCTGACTGGAGCCTTTTCACCCTCCACAGAATATGAACATGAGGTGGCAAAAAAATCCCATGCGGCTCCTTAGTGGGTTCTCTCATGTATGCCATGGTTGGCACGTGACTGGATTTGGGCGTTGTTGTTGGCCTTCTTGCACGATTCATAAAACAACTTAGAACAGGTCATTGGGAGGGAGCCAAGCGTGTTTTCTACTCAATGGCTTCGGCCCCCTCACCTTTGTTGGTTTCAGTGATGCACTGCTCTACCCTCGACTATTGTTTCATGCTTGGCAAAGGCTTGACAAGATGGAACTCCAAACACTCCCACTATATGGCTCTCTCTACAACTGAAGCCGACTACTATGTAGGCACAATGGTGGGAGAAAGTGAAGATGAGATGTTTGGGTTGGGGGACTGCGGAGGTTATTGTGATAGGGAAGAGTGGAGGGAGGTGGAGTGGATTGGATGCTTGAAATGGTAAGAGTGAAAGATCATAGAGGAGGTAAGTAAATGTTTTGAGATTGTGTGATGATGAGGTAAAGGACAGGTAAGGGAGAAACATTGCACATGTAATGAGAGTTCAGGAGCAAGAGATTATGGAATTCGAGAACAACGGATGGAAAAAGAAACAATTTTTTAAGGATTTGGCGTGATGGCATGGGATAAAGAGAATTGGTAGAACAAAAGAGGCTAGTTATAGTGATGCAAAACCAGAATAGAGAAGGGAAAGTTTATGCAAAGACATTGGAGTGATAAACAGTGATGCAAACTGAAATAGTGGAGGCTATAATGGAGGATATGAAATGATAGAGAGCCTTATTGTACATGTGATAGAGGCATGTGGATTGATGGTGAAAAACAGGATGGACCACATGGCGAGGGCTGGTTTGGTGTTGCAAGACACAAGTGCTCCATAAGTGGGCAAAACATTGGTGTTCGGGTGAGGCATTAGCATGCTAGGAATGGTGGAACAATGAAGGAAGGTGGCGGGTGTATGAGGGGAAACTTTGATAAAGGTGGGAGTGCCAATAAATTCAAATGAAGGGGAGAACATGCGGGATGCCATGCTCGAGCTGGTGAAGAAGGAGGCTAGACACCGGGAGTTCGATGAGTGGTCATTATCACGGTGGGCCAAGGTGCCGGTGCATTGAAAAGTGGAGGACGGTGGTTGTGGGAGTGTTGAGGAATGCTTTTTCAAGCAGATGGCCTCGTAGCTTTCATCGCGGAAGTTACGAGGCCATTAGAAAATAGCCTGTGAGTTCCTAATTCAATGTACAAGATGAAAATGGAGGAATGATTGGATTAGATGCATGGGACGATGGAAGAAGGTGGCAAGGGAGGATTTTCAAAAATAGTGAGAAATGACTAAGACACGGTTCTAGCAAAGGTGATTTTCAAGAATGTGGAGAATAATTCGTGGATCTAGCTGCTTGTGAATACGTGGTGGAGTACATCATGATGATTTAGTCCTGCATAATGTAGACGAGGACGTGTTTATGGTGGCAAGCATAACCTTGTGGTTAGTAGAAAGTTCGTGTGGAAAGATGATGGATGGGATGGCGGATCAAAAACCATCGGTATCTTTGACAAGTAAAATCTATGGAGTGTGGATGATCAGAGAGATCCCGGTAGCATTAGAGAACAAGGCAGGTTTCGTAATTGTGAATGGAATTGAAGGGTTTGTGAACATAATTCCAGATTACGTTAATCGGTTTCGTTCAAAAACTGGACGACATATTGGATCGTGAAGGTGGTAACTTATGTTAGAGCAACCTGTTTCGTGTATTGGTATGATTTACAAATTATTTCTATCGGTGAAAGTTGTGGGCGATTTCTGTGGGTCACCATAGTGGATTCATTTTGGTAGTTGTTCTCAGACCCTGCTAGTACGAGCAGGGGATCTTCCGCCTAGTGTGGAGACATGAATTATACACTGGCGGACTGCAAGCTACCCTGTAAGAATGCTATGATTTTTCAACTAATTAAGTTTTTATTAAATAAAAAATTATAGCATTCTTACAGGGTAGGTTGGGGATACGATCCATCGCATGGAAGGAACATGCAACAATGTTTCACCTAATTCCATAGTGTTAGTGACAATGAAAGCGACTACACCGGTGTCTAACTCGTTTGGTTTACATGGGTTGATAGGTGTTTTTGCAGCATCTTATAGAAAGCACCATGTGAGAGCTTAACATGGAAAAAAAAAAAGGGCATGATGATCCTTCTACCCAATCTGCGAAGGGGTTGGTGACGCCCTTCCAGTAGACAAATAAAATTCATGCCCTACCCAGTGACACAAAGAATAGGACTAACCACCCACTTGCTTCATCATGCTGGATCAGTTGCATGCACTGCTGATTGAGCAAAGCGAGGTGGGGCATGTCAACCCCCACGTACGAATCACGATCGAGCAAAAATGCCAATTTTCGAGATCAAGCGGAAACGCTCGTGTTTTCTTCTTCTTTCCATCACAAGAATTCCGTAGGTTTTATTGGAACACTTTATTCGAACCCTACCTCAAATTACATTTGGGATTTTAGGGTTTCATTTTTGCATGGGACCTTGCTAGGCCCCCCGGTAGCGGGCTCGAGCAGGTTCCCTTTCAAAGCATGGGGAGTCTCAGACCCCCCATGCAAACCACACGTAAACTACCAATGAAAATTTCACAAATCCCTCAAAAGAGGGGTTTGTGAATGTCCAACAAAACTGTCAATGTCATCATGTTGACGTTGCATTGCATGTAGCGTCGACATGCTGCGATTTTGCACTATTTGTAGGTAAAGTGTCAATACTCTCAGGCCAGCGGGTAGGGGAGTGTCATTCTTCTTAATGCCGGATGAGATACCATAGTGCTTCCGATCGCTGGGTAGGAAATTCACACAGTCGAATTTTGTGGGTTCTCCCTACATATACCCAATAACAACAGGCAATATTCAGGTTGTTTTCCCACGTGTGAGTCTTCCTTGCGACCAGATGGGAGCCAACTATCTCTTGTCCTGGGTGATGAATGAACGTTTGTATCTATACAAAACATTACATGTCAAGGAACATACTATGATGTGTAGCATGATTCGCTTGATTTCTTGTTGGCCTTGACAATGGCTCTCTGGTGCTTTCCTTTCCATCAAAGACGATGTCTGTTTTTGCTCTCAAAGTCACTTTTGCATCAATGAATGCAATAGCTTCAATGTAGGCCCACATGCATGCACATGGGAAGTGCATGTATTGGTCAACATCACAACAAGAAATTGTACTTAACTACAAGGAATGCATAGAATACACATCACTTTGTTGTTGATGTGTAGGTGCTTTTCACAACTGTCGTTAAACCCCTCACAACTGTTGAAACCCAAACATGTTTGACAACAATGCTTCCAATGTTTTCTTCTAAATTCAAACTATCTTTGGACATAAATCTTTATCGGTTTCAACTTTAACTTGCTTGTGATTGTAAAACATTCACACACATTGCTTTGTGAATGGTTTTCTTGACACATGAGTTTGTAAACTTCTTGCGAAACTCTTCAACTTTTATACTTTGTTCTCTTTGTGTATCCATTGTTAACACGTGGGGGGAAATTTCCAGGTTGGATGATACCATGCACATCCTAGGTTGTAAGTTGATGACAACAAATGTTTTGTTCTCTTCTGGATGCTGAGAAGTTGAACTATGTGCAACTCAAAGGTCTTGGTAGTTGACCATGACCTTTTCTTTTGGTTGGGTTGTCAACTCGCGTATGTAGGGGTTGTGGAACCTCTTTCTACTTTTCATGAGATGTTGGGTAATTGGCCACGGATGTGGAGTGTTTTCACACTAGTGAATTTGAACGCTTGAAAGAGTTGGCATTGTGATAGTGAAGAATTGGAATCACAAATTAAAAGTAGAAAACCATGGACGTCAATTGCAAAGGCAGTCACGATGCGTCCTTGGGTCACAAATTCAATCCCTTACGACACGTTGGCAAGGGAGAGGGTGCAATGTTCCCGTTGTTTCTTGAATCGCACACCGACTCGGTTGAATTTTGAAAATGATTCTTCACATGGACGTGTAAGCGACTACCACTACATGACAGTCAACCCTTTTTGGTTCTTGAGCGTTTTTAGCCACGTTGTCAAAGCTACGTGGAAACCACCTCTCCAAACCTTGACAGGGATCAAACGGGGAAAGGGAGTACTCTACAAGTTTTTATCCAAATGTAAACTCCGCTATCAACCCAGTGGTAGCAAGCTGGCACTTTTCCATTCCTCAATATGGAATTTTCCTTCAATGCACAATCTACCATGTTCGTGTTACGTGATGTCGCCGAGCCGCACATGGTTTCACTTCTCGGCAGCCACAAGAGACATAAATGGAAGATGAGCATAAGTCATGTTGTCAAAAGATTGATTGCTGGCCACTTTCACACAAACAGGTCACAGTTCATTCCCACCGCGCGATGGTGTGGGCCCATGTCGACTTGGGAGGGAAGCCATCACAATGGGTGAATGTATGAAGCTTGTCGATCGAGACTCTTAGCTTTAACATAACGCTGGCGAAACATTCAAACCCCCTCATGTTGTCGATGCAAATACACTCTTATGCGATAACTACTTGCTTTTGATATCGAACGGGTGGTATAACCCAAAAGGGACGCATTGCGGTGAGGAGCTTGGCGAGCCCTCGAGGATGTTTGCGATTACGCCAAAACCCATCTGAAAAATCACGTCTGGAGAAAAGCCTCCTGCTTGCTTTCATTTGATTGTATGCCTCGTTCTGTGGACGTGGCAGCGGTCCGAACGTCTTGGTAACGTGTTACGTGCGGAAAAACAAATAATCAATCCGAATACCTAGGGTTAGGACCTTCATATCAAAACATGATGGACAACCGATTTGAAGGAAAAATCATCTACATTGATGGCATTGGAGGAGTTTTTCACTTAACGGACAAGCACGATTCACCTTCCGTATCTTCATTGCTGACGAGGAAAAATGTTACACGCCGAGCAACGTGCTTCGAAGAGATCATTGCACATTCCAGAATTTTCACCGCTCTCCCAAAAAGTGGGAAGGACTTCCATAAATTTCGGATAAAAAAGTGTGGAAAACTTGAACCCGGGTGTGATTCCTAGCTGATTTTCTCGAAATGCCTCATTCACAAATGAATTCACAAAAGAATCACCAATCTAGCGTGAAATCGATGAGGCCGTAGAATCAAAATCATAGCGTTGGTTCACCCCCTGAACATCTGAATTCCGGCGCTGATGCCACGGCAGAATCCCGGTCATCGAGAAAAATGCAAAAATGGCGCCCCTCTGAAAGTAGCACGCAAAAATGGCGCCCACCCAACGTGGGCACGCAAAATTGGCGCCCCCCCAAAGCGAGCACGCAAAGATGGCGTCCCCCCAAAGCGAGCACGCAAACATGGACCCCTCCTAGGATAGCACGCAAAAATGGCGCCCTAAAAAAATGGCACCCCGCTAACGAGCACGCAAAAATAGCACCCCCCCTCCGGCGACGCCACATCAGCGACCCAAATTTGCGATTGATATTTTTCTTGTCCATTATTCCTCCCGATTTCTCTCATGCAAAAACATTGCAATATTTGGACAGAATGGAATTCACTAGAGAAAGAAAGTGATCAGGATTCGTGACGGAACAGGACCCTCCTATATCCATTCATGCCTTTTTTTTCCCATGGCGTCGAAGGCCGTTTTTTTTCTTTCTATTTTTTGTCGTCAAGTCGAATGCTATCTGCCCCGCTTTTTCTTCTTTCTTTTTTCTCTCATCGAAGCCAACTGGGAGTGGGAGAGGGTGGGCGAGGCGAAAGCGGGGCAGATCGCCTTCGAAGGCGATCTGCCCCGCTTTTTTTTTTCTTCTTGCGTTGAAGCCAAATGGGAGGGGGAGGCGAAGTCGGGGCAGATCGTGTTCGAAGGCGATCTGCCGCGCTTTTTTGGGTTACATAGTAACCCTATTACAATCGCTTCGCGTGCCAAACGACGCTGAAGAAAATCGTGATTGGTGGATCGATCATTTTCCTGACGTATCCACCAATCAGGGTGCGAGAAATTTTCGGACTGTAAGCCCCCCCACGTCCGCGGACGCACAGCCGAGGTTGGCCCGGGAGAAAAAGTCATGGACATCGACTTACATGTCCGGACAGACCCCGGATCGTACGGAATGACGAGTCCGACGCCAAGACAAAAGGGTAAGGACGGTACGTTGGGTTGGGTCCAGCCCGTCGAGTCCACCGGCGAGCAGAGTTTAATGTTGTTTTTTCCCCTCTATGTCGCTCCTCCTTGGCCTCGCCCTGTCCTGTTTCACGGAACTGGTCGTCATGGCAAACTCTTTAGACGCGTGAACCCGGCTTCAAACAGGGTTAATATACAAATGAAAGAAAAGAAATTCAACCAAAGTTATAGACGAAGGTAAATGAATTGAATTCTGCCTTTGTTCATGTATTCTTATTTTTTGTAACATGCGGAAACATCCAAAACTCATCCAGATTTGTTGAAGATCATTTTTTTGTGAAGTTCATAATACACGTGTGAAACTCTCATGTTCACAATAAAAGAGCATATTCATCTCATGTAAATAAATCATCCTCAGATAGAACTATATTCATAAAAAAGACCGAGAAGAAATGCCATTAGAGATTTTTCTTCAATATGTTGGTGAATTGCTTTACATAACAGTGTATCGTCAAGCGCATTCGGTCAATTTTTGGTTATGACCTTTTCGCTTTTACATCCACACAAGCTAGAATAAATCCATCATAGCTTGAAGTAATTTAGGAAGAGTTCGCCCAAACCATACACAATGTTTAAGAGCACTCATGGGCGAACAAAAAAAACAGTTTGAACGAATGCGGGTGACAGTTTGGCAGTCCATTTACAACCAGTTTTGGCTTCCACCGACGAGGTAAAGTCTCGTGGCAAACCTTCCATGATGTGGTTCAGATTGTGTGCATTTACTTAGCCTCTTAAGAGATACTAGTATTAATACTTCTGCTCGGTTACTATGTAACCCTATGCACGCTTTGCGTGCAACACCAGCCTCTTGTTTTTTTTTCTTTTCTCGCGTTGAAGCCAACTGAGAGGGGGAGAGGGAGGGGGAGGGGAAAGCGGACAGATCGCTTTCGACGCGAGAAAAAAAAAAACAAAAAAAAGGCCTTCGACGCAATGGGGAAAAAAAACGCGAATGGAAAAAAGAGGGTCCTGTTTCGACAAGACTTCTCATCACTTTCTTTCTCGAGTCAGTTCCGTTCTTTCCAAATATTGCAATGTCTTTGCATGAGAGAAATCGGAACAAAAAATGGACAAGAAAAATTTCAATCGCAAAGATGGGTTGCTGATGTGGCGTCGCCGGAGGGGGGGGTGCTATTTTTGCGTGCTAGTTAGCGGGGTGCCATTTTTGTAGGGCGCCATTTTTCCGTGCTATTCTAGGAGGGGTCCATGCTTGCGTGCTCGCTTTGGGGGGGCGCCATCTTTGCGTGCTCGCTTTGGGGGGGCGCTAATTATGAGTGCTCATGTTGGGGGGGCGCCAATTTTGTGTGCTACATTCAAAAGGGCGCTAGTTTTGCATTTTTCTCCCCCGGTCATCCCCTCGAAGAGAGTGGTAAATTTTTTCGGTGAAAATGCCAATTACCCCCTGTTTTGTCACCCTTGACCCTCATATACCCCTCCGTCGGAACAATAAGCCCCATCCGCCCCTCCGTCGGAACGATAAGCCCCATTCGCCCCTCCGTCGGATCGATAAGCCTGATCCGCCCCTCCGTCGGAACAATAAGCCCCATCCGCCCCTCCGTCGGAACGATAAGCCCCATTCGCCCCTCCGTCGGATCGATAAGCCTGATCCGCCCCTCCGTCGGAGAGATAAGCCTGATCCACCCCTCCGTCGGAACGATAAGCCCCATTCGCCCCTACCCATGAACAATAAGCCCCATATACCCCTCGATGGGGTTTCGAAGTAGAACCGTGGAAAATTCAAGAAAACAAGCCTAATATGCCCAAGGTTTGTGACGTGACGTGGGACGAACAGCGGAACGGAACCTTACCCTAGACACCTGTTGCCGAACGTAAATGCTTGGGTCTGCGTAGAGGCTCGGCATGGTATCGTTCCGACACCTGCGGCTCCCTGCTTAGGGGTGCGGTCGGCCACACATGACGACTGATGCTTTTCAAACACACTGCCCATAACCGTGTCACGTTTTACGTCAAACCCGTACATTTGCTCTACATATATTGGAGTGTTCGTCGCATGGGACTACTTCCTTCTCCCGTACTCGAAAGTACACGTAGCAAAAGCCCCTTGCGACATGTCCAATGTTGGGGATACGCGTCCTCTTCCACCGTTGCAGCGCTGGGGTGACCGTCCACAACTGGTGCACAATCCTTCCAGTCTTTGGCGCTATGTGCCCCCCCCCCCCCCCCCCCCCTCCGCCCATGGATCACGGAACTGCGGTGGCGGAGTGGGCAAACATAAAGCGCGCATGGGACATCATCAATCCAAATACACCCGAGGACCCATACACCATGTGTTGGCAGTCGGGCATGAAAGCACCCCATGCTCGCCCGTTGTACTGCCCACCCAATTGGGCGCCATGGATATCGGTGTGGCCACTCACATGTTCGAGGCTGTGAACGTCTGCGTCCGCCTATGTCTTCTGTCATATTGTAGACTATGTGCAGGGAAGATTGGATTGAACTCTTTCAGACTTTATTAACAATATGCCAACCTTTCCCTCATTATTTCTGTGCAATTAAGGAACGAATTGTCCTCTAGTTTACGTTTATTTTCTACGTTTACATGACTATGACGGCAGACAAAGCAGGATTCATGTGTTGCAAAAACGTAACCATGTACAGGACTGTTGGGAATGTACTATTTATCACAGACTGGTAGTATGATCCCCTTAATGTCATTATGCCCAGCAACACATTAGGTGTAAGGTATTCTACTCTGCGTATGCTCTAGGGCATGATGTACAGTGACGATGCAAAGTGAATACAATATTTATTGGAGGTCTAACTCCATGTTCTAGTCATGCGCTCTTTTGCATCATGGTGGATGTACAAGTTCATACAGACAGTGTTCTGTTCTGTTCAATGACCTCTTAGATAACATTGTATGACATTATGCTTCACAATGTCTTCCAATTGTACCATGTTCAGCTGGATGCAGTTGCTTAAACACGTCAACATTCATGAAGGTTATTACACTGCTTTACTTGTTGCATACGTAAACACGCGTTGTGTTTCAGCATTACCTAGTACACAAAAACGCATCCAAAGCAATGCAAGCTGTAGAATGAATTCACTTGAGAATTTTCATGTAAGGAAAGGTACATGCCTAAACACCACACACACTGAAGGTCGGATACGTGATTTAATCGAAAAGTTCTCGACTCAATCCCCGGAGAAAGTGCACAATGTCACACACAGGACAGAGCTCCTCCCATGGCTGACAGTGCTCAGCATCGTAGAATACCTCGTCAGGCGTGTCTGAATGTTGGCCACCACTTCTGCTTCTAGGAAGATGCACTCCACTGGTCACCTTCCCCCTAACCCAGACCCTAACCTTCTGCCTAACCCGAAACCCCCCTCTCCTGCTGTAGTGGGAGCAGTCTCTGAGGATGGTCCGTTCAATCTCCAATGTCCAGCACACTTCATCCTGCACATAATAAAAGTTAGTATTAGGTATTGCAAGCTCATGTGGCAAGTTGCACGGACATGTGAATGGAATGTGGACACAAGGACAGTGTAAACATGTACGTACCTCACTCTGCCTCCTCTGGCTCTTCCTCGTACGTCTCCTGCCACCCTCTCTCCTCCTCATCCAAGTGCTGGGTGTGCTCATCCTGCGTCAACGTCTCACCATCATCACCAGGAGGAGGGAAGTATGCACCAGAGTCATCACTTTCAGCACCGTCATCATCATCATCGTCTTCATCCCTTGGCGGAGCCGCGGGATCGTACTCCACTTCACCACTTGTATACGCTGCAAGTGGGGCATCTAAGGCTGCTGCTGTTTGTGCAGCAGCAGCTGGGAGACCAAGCACTTCATGCCCCCTCGCCGCGGCCTGCGCGGGGCTGGGAGCAGGCAGGTTCTTGCAGGGTGTCTTTGTATGGCCCTTCTGCCCACAACGTGGGCAAATGAAGTTTTTCTTGCGCAGGGTCTCACGGTCTTTCCTTGCACTTCGTGGGCGTCCCTTCCCACGCCTTGGTCCGGGTTGCAACCACAGTGGTTCCACGGGGTTGATGTTTTTGACCACTGGGGAGGGGATGGGGCTGTTGTAGGCACGTCGGGAGGCCATTCGCGTGAGTCCAGGGCCGGCNGAAACGTTGCATCCATGGTGAGGATTCGGCGGCTGTGTTGGAACCCGATCCGGGCAGCTCCCGGCGCGACGAACGCCCAGAGAAACGCGCCGTTCTTGTCCTTGTGCGCGACGGCGTGGGTCCCTGGGTCAACGCGTTTCAACTGCACGCAAAAAGGTGGGATATGCACCCGTCAATGGTGAAATAAATGACAACACAAGTGCTGCTCATGGTTCCATTCATCCGCCATACGCACCTCCTCGATGTATGACGGGAAAAGACTCCACGTCTCCGTCTTCTTGCCCATCAAGCGCTCTTGGGCCTGTGTCTTTGCGCNGGGGCTGGGAGCAGGCAGGTTCTTGCAGGGTGTCTTTGTATGGCCCTTCTGCCCACAACGTGGGCAAATGAAGTTTTTCTTGCGCAGGGTCTCACGGTCTTTCCTTGCACTTCGTGGGCGTCCCTTCCCACGCCTTGGTCCGGGTTGCAACCACAGTGGTTCCACGGGGTTGATGTTTTTGACCACTGGGGAGGGGATGGGGCTGTTGTAGGCACGTCGGGAGGCCATTCGCGTGAGTCCAGGGCCGGCAAGATTTTCTGCGTTTACGCGCTTGACAAGTAGGACTGCACATGCATGGTGACAGGGCAGGACGAACTCCTTCCAGCGGCCACAGCTGCAGGTTTTGGCAAGGAGGTTCACTTGACGGGGGTTGTTCGTTGGGCCCTCCACTGTTGCTGTGTGTGGCCCCTCCTCGACCACGGTGTACTCTCGTGCCACAGCTAGGCAGTGCAGCAGTCTGTCAGCTTGTGCTGGGGCCAAGGAAGTCTGCACGGCTTCTGCCTGAGCACGTCTAGCACAGAACATGCGTTGGACGAAGGGCAAGATGCTGACAAAGCAGTAGTATGGATAGAGCTTCCGATGGGCAGCGATGCGTGCGTTCCAGCTTTCAGTAGCGTTGGACGTGGTGTGGCCCTCTCTGCCCAAAGGGCAGTGGAGGCGTGTCCACTTCTCTAGCGGAACACCCCCCACCACAGAGCCATCTTCACCCGGCCTGCCAAAGAGGTAGGCGTAAACTGATGCACTTACTTGCCGTAGGTGCCGGGTAGCCTTCTCCCACTGGTCGGTGTTGAGTGCGTGCGCACACTTCCACGCCCAGTGAGCGGCTTTCTTGCCGTAGGACGTGCGCACGTTTTCTCGCATGTGCCATGCGCAGTACGTGTGCGGAGCAGCAGTCATGTACTTCTTCAGAGCTTTCTCGATACCCTTCTCCCTGTATGTGATGATGCTTGTGCCCGCCAAAGCAGCTGTGGGATAAGCAAGGGCAAGCTGGGCGTAAAAACAATTCCAGCTCTTATCGTCCTCTGTCGGGGCCAGTGCCCAAGCCATCGGCACGGCATGGTTGTTCGCGTCAAAGAATTGGGCTAGCAGCAAAACCTGCTTGTGCCCGTTTTTCAGAAACGTTGCATCCATGGTGAGGATTCGGCGGCTGTGTTGGAACCCGATCCGGGCAGCTCCCGGCGCGACGAACGCCCAGAGAAACGCGCCGTTCTTGTCCTTGTGCGCGACGGCGTGGGTCCCTGGGTCAACGCGTTTCAACTGCACGCAAAAAGGTGGGATATGCACCCGTCAATGGTGAAATAAATGACAACACAAGTGCTGCTCATGGTTCCATTCATCCGCCATACGCACCTCCTCGATGTATGACGGGAAAAGACTCCACGTCTCCGTCTTCTTGCCCATCAAGCGNGAGCACGTGACGTGGAATCTTGCAGGCTCACTGCGGACCCACTTCAGTCCGAACCGGTTGTCAACCGCGTAGTCCTCCACAAACGCCCGGGCTTCATCCATGTTGTGGAAGAACATGCCCGCTGCCGGCTCCTTCGGCATCCCCTTCTGCTTCTTTGGGCTGTGGCATGGTTCGTCGTCCGAGTCACCTGTCCATGCACACATGACAATGAACGGCAAGGGAAAAGACAGGTTTCCTGGACCGTACAGGCATAAGCAGAAGAGGGGAAATGATGCACCATCCACACTGTCAACATCTTCCAAAGATCAGCAAACTGAAGAAGCGTGAAGAGCTCAAACTGTGGATTACCGAGGTGGCCATGAGGGACGGACAGGACGCGACGGCGCCCCATGCTAAACCTAACCGGTCCGGCTTCCCGGACATCGGGGGAACCGGGAGCACGGGGCGGTTCATCCTGGGGTTGGGTCTGTGGGGGGGCGTCCCACTCGTCAAACCGGCGGGCCCACCAGTCATCGCACCAATCCCATGTCAACCAAAACATTACATCCTCAAACGCGCCTGATGGGTCGTTCGGCTGTGGGTTATCGGGGTACCACCGCGGTGCAGGTCCTTCAGCAGACGGAGGACCGTTCTCGTAAGCACTCGGGCGCGTGGCAACGAGCCACGCGTGTTCTTGGAAATCCATCTGAAACGGAGGGTATATGGTACCAAAAACCAATGCTATTTATCCCATCTACCCTCCTGGTTAGGCTTACCGGCGTCCTCCGCGACTTGGTCGTCCACCATCCCGTCACGATGGAAGCAGGAGCAAAGGCAACATCGTCAGAGGGAGCGGTGACGCCGTCGACGACGACAACGCACAACTGAATGACACTGGAACAAACTCGAGAGGACCCCTGCCGAAACTTGGCGTGGGAGTGGCGGACAAACCGAGGAATAGTGGACACGTAGGATTAGGGCACTGTCCGCCTTTTCCATTTTTCACACGCAACCTCCGCCTCTTCTGTGCATGTCTGAGTCGTCCGGCTGCACCTAATATAACCCCATGCAATTGGGAACCCATGGGCATGCCCATGGGTACCGGCGGTTGAAAGGATGTGACAGCGTCATGTGCACGGCAGCTCATGAAGGCGTGTCGCGGGAGTTGCGACACAGACAGCTGTCGGATAGTCCAGCGGCGCAATGTCATTGGACGGTAACCGCTTGCTGCGCTGGCCAAAGCGTTGTTAGGCTCGGCATGACGTTTCCATGCCTGTGCATGAACCTTACCAGCTCACGGACGACGATGGCGCAGGGGGTGTTTCGATGTGACGAGGATAGTGCATGTGCATTTCATACGGCCATGCAGACCTCCGGTGACTGCATTCACGGGTTTCCGGTCTCGTTCACATTTGAAGAAGAAAAAAAACATACCCACATAAAATGAGCACGTGAACCACGCTGAACCCCACATTCTCGAGTGCCGAAATGTGAACATCGTCGACATGACACACATGCACTGGTGTCAAGAACTTTCGTGCAGTCCGGTTATACGAAATGAGGAGCAAATCATCGGAAAATTGAAACAATAATACCAAGACACCCTTCTACAAAACAAATATTAACCATATACCGTCACATTACGAGTTGGCAATTTCCAGGGGGTATATGGGGCTTATTGTTCATGGGTAGGGGCGAATGAGGCTTATCGTGCCAGCGGAGGGGCGGATGAGGCTTATCGTTCCGACGGAGGGGCGGATCAGGCTTATCACTCCGACGGAGGGGCGAATGGGGCTTATCGTTCCGACGGAGGGGCGGATGAGGTTTGTCGCTCCGACGGAAGGGCGGATGGGACTTATTGTGCGAAACTGGGGGTATGTAGTCACTCCGCCCAAAATGTTTTTCTGAACGCGATGCAGGATTCACGCGACTCTCTCTGGAAGCGTAGTGCGCGCGGAGCAGGCGGTTGGGAGTCGGGCTTCGCCGTGAAGCACAAGTCCACGGATGCTGAGAGGACTTGACAGCTGGCTCCCTCATGCGATGGGGAAAGACCGCGCCAGGAATGTGTGTTGCTTCAACTTCCTCCGTAAGCACACCCAGAAGGAAGGGCTAAACGAGCATCGTTGTCGGAGAGTGAGAGAGCCATGAGGGCGAGAGAGAGGGATTTTCGGTCCGGGGATTTGTGAGCAGCCAGGCATTGGATGCGATGCAGGTGGAGACGGAGCGTGCGTGGTGCCCGCGCGGGTGTAGCGGTAGTTGTGGAGAAGGCTCATGGACAGCACACAACCGAGAGAAAATGTTTGATGGTGGGAGAAGCAACGTCTGCGGATTCATGGAGGCCCAAGGCCATCGTCGCTTCAGCGACCCCAGCGGGTCTCAGGCTGACGTCAGCGATTCCGTCAGGTGCCAGACTGACGTCAGGGACACCGTCAGGTATCAGGCTGACGTCAAGAACCCCGTCAGGTATCAGGCTGACGTCAGGAACCATGTCAGGTGCCAGGCTGTCCGCGCTGCTGCAGTTGCTGACGTTGGAATGGTTGCAGCTGGAGAGACCCGGGAGGAGGAAGACGACACGGATTACGAGCAAATCTGGGATCTCATTTTCAATTCGGGGAAAGACAAGACAGCGGAGAAGTCGAAGCAGCAAGTGGGGCACGCTGCTGATGTGCGGGCCAATATGGCGCATGCAAACCAAAGTGAGGTCGAAAGTGCATTGACTAGGAGGTCGACGCAAGGCAAGACGCCTGGACGTGCCACGCACGAGGAGGACTCTGGCTGTACACGCGCAAACCTGCTGGCCCGCGCAGTGACAAACGGCG
>SZWC01015354.1:48148-61180 GCA_023375785.1 Penium margaritaceum | reverse complement strand
TAGATATAGATATAGATATAGATATAGATAAAGATATAGATATAGATATAGATATAGATATAGATATAGATATAGATATAGATATAGATATAGATATAGATAAAGATATAGATATAGATATAGATATAGATATAGATATAGATATAGATATATATAGAAGTAGACATTTTTGAACGAGAGAGGGTGAGGGGGAGGGAGAGAGGATGCAGGAGAGTGGAGGAGGCGGGAGGTGGGTGGAGGCGGGAGTTAGCCGCGGAGCTAAGTGTCCCTCTCGAGAGCTGTGTGGGGGATAAACTCTCGAGAGCTTGTGAGGGGGGATCACTCTTGAGAGTGATCCCCCGTTAATGAATCGGCGAAAAGGATGAGTGGAACCATGTGCCGGGCAGATTGAAGATGAGGGGTGGTGTGTGCCGCTTTATGAGAGTGGTTCCATTGCTTGTCTCTATGGTTTGTTTGGATTCGACCAAGTGCCGTAGGAAAATTTGACCCAAAAACAAGTGATTCGCAGTTTTGAGTGGAGTTCCACTCACAATTCCGACTTCGAACGGGTCAAAACCTCCTGTTTCTCGCAATTTTGGGACACAGGTGGCTACAACCCTTCAGACAAGCCGACGACCGCCGTCGTCCATCCAGTATAGCTGTCCTCCAGACAAGCAACCGCGGTCATGACGTTACCATGGACACGCATTCCAATGCGGCCCCATCCAAACCAATCCTCAGAATGAGCATGGACATTAGCAGTCCAGCAACCACGGTCGATGTGGTGAAGACGCTGTGTGAGCTAAACAACGAATGTGTGGCAGCTGCAAGGACAAAGTTAAGGAGCGCTAATGCGGCAAAACGGCTGATGGAAATCGACGACGAAGAACGGAAAACATATTTTTTGGAGAAAATCTCGACTACTCACAAACAGCCCTCACTGCACCAAGCTCTTTCTTATAGCCTTACTTCCACGAATGTTCCTAAATGGGAGAAGAATTATGACGCTGGATGTTGAGGTTAGGTACATAAGCCAGCCACCGCATGACGTAAGAGATAACAGTGAAGACAAGAGCAATGCCAGGTTCGAGAGACCAGACACAGACGATGCCTGGTTGAGTTCAGTTATCAGCATTGCCTGATATTCGGGAACAGCCGGTTAATCGAGCCTCGCATCAGTTCTGAATTTTGCGAGCCGCGGGAGTAAAGCTTCTACAAGCATGGCCCGTACGCACAATCCTTCAACGGGGACGCATATGCCAATGAAGCGTAAACAAAATCCGAAGGCAACTTCAGAAAAGAAAAACTTCTGAGCCAGATACAACGGGCATTAAAAAAAGAAGAAAGAGGAGGGGTAGAAGGAGAAAAAATGAAATATATGGGGACGTAAATGCTTCTCATAAAAATCAGGTGAATGATTGATATCCTTGAAACTAGCCTCAAATATATGGGACAAAGTTTACATATGATCAATAAAAATACATCTGAAATGCATAACATGAAGAGGAGAAGAAGCTAAAAAATAAGATATCTTGTAATAATGTAAATAATCTACAGACAGCAAATAATTAAATAAATGTATATGAATAAAAATAAGAATCATGAATGACATGGATTTAGATCTAGATATCAATGTGGATAAAGAAATAGGCATCGATAGAGATAAAGGTAAAGATGAATTTATCGCTTGAAATCTAAAATATAAATTCATTTAAATGTATTAAAAATGTATGAAGACATAGATTTGTACAAAATACAAAATTTATGAAATATGAAAAATTCAAAATAAAAAAAATCGATGTTACATGAAATTAGCTAGATTCATATCGATATCTTCATCCAAGTAAC
This sequence comes from Penium margaritaceum, assembly GCA_023375785.1. Taxonomy (NCBI): domain Eukaryota; kingdom Viridiplantae; phylum Streptophyta; class Zygnematophyceae; order Desmidiales; family Peniaceae; genus Penium; species Penium margaritaceum. The sequence continues at coordinate 59,353 of SZWC01015354.1, read as the reverse complement.
CTTCTACATGTTTAGGCATGTTTAAATCTATATTTCTACATACATTAATGATTATATCTGTAATTATATTTATATTCATGTATAATTCTACATGTTTACATTATTTTGCTACATTAAAATCATATTTGAAAAACCGCTTTCTAAATGGATGTCTTATCAACTTCTATTCGTATTTGTATCCATAATGATACACTTTTTTAGTCATATATCAACATGTACATATTCAAATTTATTGTTATTTTGAATTTTATATCTTAATTAATATCATTTCCCATGTTTTTACCCAAAGAAATATTTGCATCGAAATACATATGTATCATTGATCTTAATTCATACTTGTACGTACAACGTTTTCAACTATATTTAAATATATTTTCATGTATTGATATATTTTCATTCTATTTTAATGTATGTTTTTACTAAATTGTAAATATAGATTTACTTACATATTTAAATATGTATTTTTATATCCATATCTAAATCTTAATCCATATATTTATCTTTTATTGTGGATGAATGTGCATCCACATCCATGTTTGCATCTCCATTTACATCATTATCATATGATGTTTATTATAAGCTTCTTATACATATTTTTTCGACATAAAACGATTTTTAACTCGGTTTATTCACTATTTTCTCATTATAAATCTTGATAAGGCTTAATACATGCTCAATTCTATCCCATTAACTTCGAGATAGGTTTTAAAAGATAAAGACTTACCCATTATCTTTCTTGAGATAAATACATTGACATTTTCAAATCTTGATAAAAATACATTGGAATTTCATACAATTCATTTCATTTCATTCCATATCTTTCATATGTTCTTCTCTACCCCTTCTGTTTCTTAATTGTTCATGCCTGGTTCTGAAGTTTTTTCTTAAGGTTCCGTCGCATTCCATCTAGGCTTCATTGGAATGTCTTTCGCCACTCAACAATTGTGCGTGGGGGCCATTACTGTAGAGCTTGGTTTCCCGCGGCCCACCGAAGTAAACTTTATGGCCGACGCGATTAACCGACTGTTGCCGAATACCTGGCATCGCTGGTAACCGAACTTAACAAGGCTCGCCCGTGGCTGGTATCCCGAACCTGGCATCGCCTTTGTCTTCACTGAAGAGGTAAAGGTCATTTTATTGGCGTGGCCACGTTCTCAATGCCTCTCCGCGAACTAGCTGCGACTTAGAGTCCAGACCTGTGCTACCAGGAACTGATATGTTTTTCCACAAATAGCCATGATCGATGCCAGGCCTCAATATCCTCAAATCAGAAGCCACAGTCGGACATTCAGAAACATCTTCTGTCGAATTCAGTAATCTACACCTCAACGTGAGCTTCTAAACACGAACACCCAGCTGACCTCACTGGACTCGCGTCAACACACTAGTTGGAAATCCACAATTTCGAACTTATCATAAGAGATGGTGAAAGCATCATTCTTGAGTGATGAACTCCATAATTATGATGCATGACTCAATGATACGATGGGAATGAGTCTAAACTTACAATGGATGTTTGTCTCCAAATTTAAGTGATTGGAATAATATCAAAATAAGCAATAAATGTGTAAGAATTCAATTGAGGATAGATATCAGTATAAAAAGTAAGTTGAAGGAATCAAAACGGCTAAATCCTAGCTATAATTTATTATTCAAATAAAATGGAATTTTAAATTTTTTATCAAAACAAGATATTTTAAATAATTTAAAACTAGTATGTTTCATAAAGATCGACCTCAAATAAAAAATCAAATTAACGAAAAATCTTAATTAATTTTAATCTCTATTAGGTTTTTCATTCCAAATATTTGAAGAAAGGAAACCTACAATTTGTCTTCTGAAATTATACTTCGAATTTCATATCCATTAACAATGAAAGAAACTTAATTTGTGATTGACTAATCCGTATCATTTTCATACATATGTAGAGTTATTCCTATTGTATCTTTGAAGCGTGAATACAATAATGGATATCATGAAACAAGAATGATGCTTTCACCAAACTTTGTGATGATTTATAGAATCAAATATTTTCTTGTCCATGTCACGTCTTTAAAAACTAGGCACTTGTTTTTGGTGTGCCTTTTATTGCGAAATTGTAGATTTCCAACCTTTCTATTGTTTTGAAGTGAGTATAATTACAACATAGTAGTTCAGCTCAGTGATTGTGTTTTTTGATTCACGTGAAGGTGAAGGTTGCCAGATTCCAAAAGCAAGTTTTCATAATGTCTGGAAGTTCCTGTGCACCTTGGGTGCATGGGAACTTCAAGACAGATGTATATAAACAAATACATAATTTAAGATATAGATATAGGTGTAGATATAGATAAATATATAAGTATAGATGTAGATATAGATATAGACATGAATATAAATATAGATATAGATATAGATACAGATGTAATTATATATATAGATGTAGAGAGAGATAGATAACGGTATAGATATAGATTAAGATATAGATATAGTTATAGATATATATAGTTCTATGTAAATATAAGCAAAAATATATATAGATTTAGATATAGATATAGATATAGATATAGATATAGATATAGATATAGATATAGATATAGATATAGATATAGATATAGATATAGATATAGACATAGATATAGACATAGATATAGATAAAGATAGGGATAAAGATATAGATATAGATATAGATATAGATATAGATATAGATACAGATATACATATAGATATAGATATATATATATACATGGATATAGATATAGATATAAATATATTTTTACATATCGATATAGATATACAAATATATATACATGTAGATAGAAATATAGATATAGATATATAAATAGATATTCCTATGGATACAAATATAGACAAATATATAGACATCGATATAGATAACCATATAGAAATACATATAGGTATAGGTATAGACATACATGTAGATACGGATAAAGATACAGATTTACAAATAGATATGAATATATCTTTAGTCAGATTTAGTTATAAATGAAGATGTAGTTTAGATAAAGATAAAGATAAAGAAATAATTATAGGTATGAATATAGATATAGATTTCAATTTATGTATAGATAAAGATGAAATACACATAGATATAGAACTAGATATAGATGTATTTGAACGTATTGATGTAGACTTAGTTATGGAAGACTTACATCTAAATGCAAGATCCATATTCCCTTTTAAAACTAATTATAATGTCAAGGCTAGCGTCAGAGATGATGTGAAGGTGGTTTTGTATACATACAATAGTGCATAAGGCGTTGAAGATGAAATTTTGATGAATAAATGCAGGATAGTCACCGTGGATGGGGATGGGTACAGTAGGTATGAGGGGGAGTGTGATTGCCCTCATAATGATCTTGTTATCAATGTCGTGTAGAGGAATGATGTATCATGCACCAAATTATACATTCTTTAAAATGTATAGCATAGACAATTTCTTTCATGAGTCAAAATTGGCCTACTTTCAACATTGTTTTGTCCACTTTTCATTTCTTTGCATACAATTATGTACTTCGAATCTGATAATGACAATAACTACATTCTATCACTTTATAAGATGTGGAAACTTTCTTCTTTCACATAACATTGCTTGCATCTACCCATCGATTATTTTTTATGATTATTGTAACATGTTTTACTTGTTTGGTTTGGGACTCAATGCAACAAAGTGCTAGGCCCCTTGCTTTGCAGGATCGTTTGTGTGCAGAAAGTTAGTAGACACACCAGTAGCTCAGCACGAACCATGGACAGTGAGACATCTGAAATTTACAGCGGAATGGAATCTTAAGTGATTGTACAATGTACAAGTATGGTACACAAAGAAGGACAGCCTAATACAGGCTAAGCGCATAACTCTGCCATTACTCGTGGCCCGCGTAGGTGAAAACGCCTTGCTAGGCTGTGAAGACTATCGACACAAGGGTCTTGGTCCAGCACCGTCTTCTAGGTGGACTGTCCTCCAGGTAGTTAGGGCTTCCTCTTCTCAGGCTCACAGAGTGCTGCCAGCTTACAGGGATCTTTAGGGCATGCTCCAGCAATTCCGTGGTCAGAGGCACTTTGAGATGCTAAGTTGCAAGACTGTAGCACAACGACAACATACACATGGAGTCCTGCTGGGATACTAAGATGTGCCAGGGCCACCACCTTTTCTACTTGCGGTCCTGGCAAGTTGACTATTTTGCCTTGTTGTAGAAACGTCCTCGGGCTCATAGTGAAGTTTCACTGTAACCATGGTGCTTGAATCCTGGAGCTTCTCACACATCTGTTGGAGCCGTAGATTACCGTAACCCTAATGCTCACATCCTAGCTCTCCTCACAGATCACTGAGAACCTTAGATCTCTGTAACCGTAATCCTTGCATGCTAGCTTGCCATGCAGCCTGTCTAAGTGCCGAGCAGAAAAACATGCTGAGTCGTGGCAATGGACTGTCTATGTAGATGGTCCCCACCACGAACTCACACACCGATTCATGGTAGAAGCCCAGTCAGGTATTGACCCACCTGACCGCAGCGCTTAGTCGCACTACTCAGCTGCCAGTCTCTGCCACACTAGAGCCATGCGCAGTAGCCTGCGCATGCCATACACTATTTACAATCCAAGCCCTTTAGGCCTGGTTGCCAGAATTAGACTGGCCTGTGTATAGTGAGAAACAGTCCATGACTCCGCTCCCAAAAGCCACCGAGAAAGTTCTCACCCCGCGTATCTTTATCCGATTGTGATACCGAGTGTGCCATATCGGAGCGCAAAACCAGCGTAGCCATCGCACCCAATGCACTCCCCCTTGATGGGTGCACTGGTGAAGAGCTCATATCAAGCCGGAGTGTTGCTGAAAATTTCCTTGAGAGACTCCTAAAAATTCTCGTTGAGTAACTTGAGCCGAGACTCTTCTTCGGTGATGGGTTGATCAAAAAACTTCTCGATGTCTGTAGCCATATTGAATAGAAAACCGTTTTCCTTCATATCCAGTCCTTCGACATTCCGGGACTGTGAACGGCATGTTTTTGGTTCTGTCCCACTTGACTCTAATCTTGAAAACTGGAAATGGTTGGATCAAGCTCAGGCCACTCCAAAAAATTTGAAGTTGCTTCCTCAGAAAGTAAGCATTTTGGTGGCTTGCTTGGCTCATGGCTTGCATGTCCAAAAGACCCCTCCTGGACTCTCCTCTCCCAACTCTGCTCCTCGAGAATTGTAGACACCTCCTTGGATTCTAGAAAAATATTTTCTGGCTCCACCAGCATTTCTTAAGCTGCTGGAGCTGTATAAACAAGAACCTGGGGGCTTTTTAGGCCTACTTTGCTGCTTTTAGTCATACTTAGTCGATTTGTAGTAGTAACACTCGCTACCTTGTCACCTTTCACCGGCTTGACCTGCTTTTGTCCTCCTAGCCCGCGCGTTTTTGTCTCAGAGAGTCGTTTCTTGCTCAAATCATCCGGAAGCGCGGTTGTGGGCGAGTCGATCATAGCTTTTTCCTCGATGAGACCTCACACACCTGCTTGAGTCCACAGTGAGGTACCATGTGGATATCGCACATTTGTGTGGTTTTATGCCGTGTATTCGAGGAAGCACCTTGCGTAGGCTGAGCTGGACATCAAACAATTGCCGCAATTTGATGATTTCATCGCTCGATCAATTTCTCTGCCTTTTCCTCCTTTTTTTAGGCATGGGTTGTTGGAGCCGGATAGCTGTGCTGGCCATGGTGCGTGACGGGATGAGGGCAGCCAGGACCTCACCATCGCTGGCGAGATTCCTCGCTTGCTCTACACAGGCTATCGGGGCTACAAGCGAGCCTGTTGTGCTCACTGCTTGTGGAGCATCCCCATATGCTGCACCTGCTGCTGCGATGGCAGATGCTTGCATTGCAATGGCCGCGTTTCTGCAACCATAGCCGCACGATTGCTTTCTGCTCCCTTGCGAGCATGCCTGCTTACCAGCAAGCAGCTACTTCTGCACGCTGCTCCATGTCTCCTTTATTCCAGGAACGACCCGCAGAATCTTAAGGATGCAATCAGCATCCTTCCAAGGTGAAGAAAGTTCTCTTGTCCACGTCCTTAGAAAACCTATTCCCGTCCGTTGAATGCTGGAAGTGAGGAGACAACTTAAGATCTCCCAAAACTTGCTCTTTTGGCTTTGCAAACTTCTCTCTGGTCCCCCTCTCTGCTGCAGTTGTGATCTTCTCACCCACTTGCACCATAAAACAAGTGATAGTGCTCGGTATGCTGAACGAGGTGGCCATGGCGCATGTTCGGATTTTCGACTTCCGTGTGCCATTCTTATTGCCATTCTTCAGGGCGTACTATAAGTCAGCATCACAGCATAGCTCAAGGCCACGCTCAGTGCCGTAGTTTACATTGGCATCTTTTGTGGTCTGAGGAGGTATCTGAGGGTTTGGTCAAGCTCCTTGCACGCTTCCTCTGAGCATGTCTCATTACCGCGTGCAAGGTTGCTCACAGCAAATTGTAGATCCGGACGTGTGTAACTTGCGATGTGCATCAGAGAGCCGACTCTGCTCAGGTAGTCTGACCCATTTCTCCCCCTTGGTCCCTCATATTTCTGCTGCTGCTGAGTGAGAGGAGTTGGCACGTGCCACTCAGGCACGTCAAATCGCTCACAAACCTTTGTGGCATAGGTCTATTGGCTCAACTCGAGCGTCTTGGTCGCGCGGTTATGCTTGATTTTCATGCCAAGGTAATATTCGAGGCTTGGCATGAGTGTGACATTGACCTCCTTTGCCATGACTGCTACTGTGGCACTAATGAGATCTGTCGACGGGCCAATGATCAAAATGTCGTCGATATAGACAAGGACGTAGTAGTCTGGTCTCTTTTCTGCTGATGGTCTGTGGAGGTAGAGGAAATTATCGTATGCTGATGGGTGGAAGTCAAGGGATTTCAATTGACTTTGGAGCTTGTAGTTTCACAAAAGTGGACTTTGCTCCAGGCCTTACAAACTTTTCACTAGTTTGCATACTCGCCCGCTCCCATCATCGTAACCCTCCGGCGGCTTCATGAACACTATTATGTCCATTTCCCCATGCAGAAATGTGTTCTTGACGTCAAGTTGCTGCACCTCATAGTCCATCAAAGTTACGACTGCCATCATGATGCGAGCTGTGGTGTACCAGCACACAGGGTGTATGTCTCAAAAAGTTGTTTTCCCTCCACGTGCTAAAACCCCTTTGCCACTGGTCGTGCTTTGAATTTGCCAATGCTACCATCAGCCTTTGTTTTCATGCGAAAGACCCATATGACCCCAACAGGTCAAGAGCCTGGTTTTAGCTCAACGAGTTCCCACATGCCTTGCTCCATGAGGTTTCCGTATTCAGCATCTAGTGATGCTCTCCACTTAGCTGCATGCTCTCTAGTGATAACCTCCCTCAGAGTTCTTGGCTCTAGAGGTACTTCTTTGGTTGAATTCAAAAGAGCAGTGAGGTGATTGATTGTGAAGTCAGCGAGAAGTAGTGCATCCTCCTGGTATACTGAGCATACTGTAATGGCCATGTTGTGCTCCTCCTCTCCCTCCTCTGCTCTCTGCTGCTCAAAATGCTGTTAGAAGGGGCGCGTGAAAGGCCTCTCGTGGACACTGTCTAGAGGATGGAGCTCCCGCCGCGCCTGAGGACCATCCTCTGCAAGCACCACCTTAGCTTTGCCAACCCATACATCGGTCGCCTCGTAATCCCTAGGGATGCCTACAAGGTGATTTCCTTTGAGAGGCATATGCGTGCTCAACGACTCCTCATGCGTTTGATCCAGATCCGCAAGGGCGAGTGAGTCTAGATTCTTGTCTTCTTCCTTCAAAGAGTCAGTGTAGGATTCGTAGAAGGTTTGCAGTAAATTGCAGCAGTCCTTCACTTTTCCTCCCATGCTTGACGTGTCAAGTTCTCAAAGAAGATGGCGTCATTAGTGACTGTGATAAGTTGCAATTCTAGTTCGTAGAACTCCCAGCCCTGCGTGTTAGGGCTCTTTCATCAAGGACAGAGCCCTAACCAGCCAACTTCTTTCGGCATTCCTTTGGCACATGAAAATGCACCATGCAGCTGAAGGTCCTTAGCATAGTGACGTCAGCCTTGTCACCATGCCATTCCTGAAATGGAGTCACATCGGGCAAAGCCACGTGCAGTACGCGGTTGCGCACCCAGACTGCTTTCCTCAGCATGTATGGCCACCACTTGCTGCTGAGTTCAGAGCCAAGAAGCATGACCTTGAGAGTCTCTTGCATCAGGCAATTGGCCCTTTCAGCCACACCATTCTGGTGTGATGTGTAGGCCATTGAGAACTACTACACAATACCCATGTCTTCTAGGCGACACATGAAATCTTTGCTTGTGTAGTCCCCAACACAGTGTGAGCACAAAATGTTACAGCTTCATGTCGCTTTGTCTCTCTGCCATCACCAGCCATTTGAAGAAGTAGGTAGGAGCCTCCTCGTGCGTGCAAAGAGGGTAGCTCCATATGAACCTTGCTACATCATCGATGAATAGAAGAAAGTATCGATGCCCGCCGTAGATAGTTGCTTATGGCAGTGATCTACAGATGTCTGTGTGGACCAGCTTTTGTTTTTAGTTGATGTCGCAATTACTAGCGGGAGGGAATATCTATCGTGGAAACTTTGCACAGACACTTTCCTCGCACGGCTGCACAGCATGACTTATTCTACTCTCTTTGATTTCCAAGCCGTTGACTTGCTCCTTCTAGTGCATTGACTGCACAAGTTGATTGTTGACATGGCCTTATCGTTTGTGCCACATAGCCAGGTCTACACCAGAAGCCTAGTGGAGACTTGCTGCTGTGAAGGGCGATTTGAGGTCGTCATGAGCTGGCGCACGGAAGTCCAGCTCGATCATGCCGTGAGGTAAGAGGTGACCTTCTGCAAAGGTCTCGCCTTCAGGGCTCTTCAATGCAACGTGTTGTGTGTTGCTGACGATGTGTGCTCCTCTTTTCATCAGCTGCCCCTGTGAAACGAGGTTTACCGCAATCTCAGGTATGTATAGCACGTCTCCGAACTTGACTTGGGCACCTTTGTACCCTGTCACTGTCACTTTCCCTTTCCCCAGCACCGGCACTTGCTTGTTGTTTGCAACAGTGACATTGGCCTTGGAGCAAGGGAGGAGTTGGTGGAGGAAGGCCTTGTCCAAGGTGATGTGGGATGTGTACCCACTATCCAAGTACCACACATAGGTTGAGCGAACCAACCCACAGCTTTCCGTGCTTGACAGTTGAAACACGGATCCTGTTTAGTCATAATTCTTGCCTTCACCTCCCTCCTGTGTCTGCTTCTCTAGCCTCTTCTATTGCTTCTCAACTGGCTTTGCTTTTTCACCACTCTTCTTCTCCCCCTGCCTTCCTGATCTACTTCCTTGCTTCTTCCGTCTTGCTTGGTCCTCATCGCAAAAATGCTTTCTACAATCCCTCTTCATGTGCCCTGGCTTGCCACAAGAATGGCACTCGAATGCAGGGCGCGATCATGGCCACTGGCCACGCAAGCTGCACACACTTGTGTTTGGACGGGACTGGGCGGAAGATTGACCTGAGACCGGCTTCATCTGTGACTGGATGTTCTGTGATGGCTGACTAGAGCTGACTGCGGCGTTGACCCCCTGGTACATAGTGTTTATGAGAATCGTTTCCTTTTCTTTTTCCAGCTCGCAGTCACGCAGCTCAATAGTGAGCATCTTACAGATGTATGATTCTATACACTCATGCTTCTGCTTGAAATTGAGCATCTTTTGCACATCGTCCCAGTCCCCGGTCAGGCCGTTGAGGAGGAACGTCACAAAGATGGGCTCAGATACAGGTGTGTCCGTCACTACAAGCTGGTCACACAATGACTTGGCTTTGTTGATGTATGCTTCGATTTTGTCAAAGTTTTTGAGATTGATGTGTGGCAACTCTTTCAGGAGGTGGGATTTGAAAGTGGATTCGCCCAACATGTAGGTCTTACCAAGGTAGGACCATGCTTGCTTAGCCGCATTTGCCGTTTCCTTGTGCATATGGATGGCCTGTTGTATTCGGGCACTTAACAGGCTGTACAACATCAGCAAATGCAACTCGATTGAGGTAGTTGTGCTCTGCCACCACTTATGGTGGTGACCCGAAGGGAGGAGGTGCGTAGTACCCGATGAAGAACTTCCCAATGTCGTGCATCTGGGAAATCTGGTTAGATTTGTGTGCCCAGTGCAGGAAGTTCTCACTGTCAAACTGGTCAATTTTGATCTTATGTAGCTACAAGGCAGCTACTGCTAGAGGCACGGCATCCTCAAGACCTTGGTATACCTTGCTTTGTGGAGGCACTTGGGGGCCTTGCACATGGCACTGTTGCTGCATGTGTGTTTTTGGATGAGCTTGGAGCGATGGCGCGGCTGGTGCCATAACGGGTTGCGCTATGTATGTTTGTGGCAGAGGTGTCTGTTGTGCTGGTTGAAATTGTGCCATGAGTGGCACCGCAGGAGCAACTTGAGGCTGTTCTGCCGCAAACTATTGTAACATGACTCCTTGGACAGGTTGCACAGGTTGCACCTGCGGAGGTATGTCTGGTGGCACAACTCGGGGAGGGCTTGCTTGAGGTAAATGCACGGATGATCCTTGAGATGCTTGTTGCCATTGTATCTGTTGTTGATGCTGCTGCTCAAGTTGTTGCTGCTGAAGCTGCTGCTGCAGAAGTTATCATTGTTAATGATCATGCCAATTGCTGTTGAATTTGTGTACTCTGGACGACGTGAGCCGCATGTGACTGTTGCTTTTGCTGCGTCTGAGATGCTTGAGCGGCATGCGTCAGCTGCTCTTGTTGAAAGAGGATCTCTTGAGCTCCCATCTGCTGCCTATGTGCCTCCCTCTCGTGCTCCACAGCTTGACGAGCTGCGGCTTCTTATTGTGCCATGCGCTGCACCTCTTTGGCCAAGCGTTGCGCTTCTGATGCTTGGCGTTCTGCGTGGTATATGACATGGCGTCCTTGATCCTGACCCATACGCAGACCATGCAAAAACGAGTTCTCATCAAGAGCGGGAGAACCTGCCATCTGATCATCAACCTCCACGATGCTCATGGTCTCTTGATGCTTATGTCTTGTGGAGACTGAATGTCGCAAAGGGCGAGTCGAGCTGCACACTTAGGAGAAGGCGAATTTCGTTCCTCCTCAAGCTTGTACCGAGATGGTGAAGAACTGCTTCACGAATCCGCTCTTTCACCTGTAGTTACTGCCGCTAGACTAGTT
>SZWC01015354.1:28253-35753 GCA_023375785.1 Penium margaritaceum | reverse complement strand
CAATGCCTTGCTAGGCCGTGAAGACTTTCAACGCAAGGGTCTTGTTCCAGCACCGTCTTCTATGTGGACTGGCCTCCAGGTAGTCAAGGCTTCCTCCTCCCAGGCTCACAGAGTGTTGCCAGGCTTACAAGGGTCTTCAGGGCATGCTCCAGCAGGTTCTTGGTCAGAGGCACTTCGAGATGCTAAGTTCCAAGGCTGTAGCACAATGACAGCATACACATGGAGTCTTGCTATGATACTGAGATGTGCCAGGGCCACCGCCTTTTTTACTTGCGGCCCTGGAAACTTGACTGTCTTGCCTTGTTGTAGAAGCTTCCTCGGACTCATAGTGAAGTTTCACCGTAACCGTGGTGCTTAAATCATGGGGCTTCTCCCGGATCTGTGAGAGCCATAGATTACCGTAGCTGTAATGCTCACATCCTAGCCCTCCTCATAGATCAGTGAGAACCGTAGATCTCGGTAACCATAATCCTTGCATGCTAGTTTGCCATGCAGCCTGTCCTGGTGGCGAGCAAAAAAGCATGCTGAGTCGTGGCAATGGACTGTCTGTGTAGATGGTCCCCACCAGGATCTCACACACCGCCTCATGCTAGAAGCCCAATCAGTCGTTGACACACCTGACCGAAGCTCTTAGTCGCACTACTAAGCTGCAAGTCCCTGCCACGGTAGAGCCATGCGCAGTAGCCTGCGCATGCCGCACAACATTTACAGTCCAAGCCCTTTAGGCCTGGTTTCCAAAATTGGACTGGCCCGAACAGTTAAAAACTGTCCAGCAAGAAAGTTCTCACTCCGCATATCTTTATCCGATTGCAAAATCGACTGCGCCATATCGGAGCACAAAACCAGCGCAGTCATCGCATCCAATGACACTCCCCGTTGATGGGTGCACTGGTGAAAAGCTCATATCAAGCCGAAGTATTGCTGAGAAATTCCTCGAGAGACTCCCAAAATTTCTCCTTGAGAGACTTGAGCCGAGACTCTTCTTTGGTGATGGGTTGATAAAAAAACTTATCGATGTCTGCAGCCATATTAAAGAGAAAACCGTTTTCCTTGACACAAGTCCTCCGACAATCCGGGACTTTGAACGGCCTGTTTTTGGTTCTGTCCCACTTGACTCTAGAAAATCTTGAAAACAGGACATGGTTAAATCAAGCTCAGGCCACTCCAGAAAATTTGAAGTTGCTTCCTCAGAAAGCAAGCATTTTGGTGGCTTGCTTGGCTCACAGCTTGCATGTCCAAAAGACCCCTCCTGGACTCTCCTCTCCAAACTCTGCTCCTGGAGACTTGTAGACACCTCCTTGGAGTCCACAAAAATCGTTTCTGGCTCTACCAGCATTTCTTGAGATTCTGGAGCTGTACAAACAAGAACATGAGGGCTTTGGAGGCTTACTTTGCTGCTTTCAGTCACGCCCAGTTGATTTGTATTAGTAACAGCCGCTACCTTGTCAGCTGTCACCAGCTTGACATGCTTTTGTCCTCCCAGTCCACACGTTTTTGTCTTAGTGAGCCGTTTCTTGCTCAAATTGTCCGGAAGCACGGTTGTGGATGAGTCAATCGTAGCTTTTCTCCTGGTGAGACCTCGCACACCTGCTCGAGTCCATAGTGAGGTACCGTGTGGATATCGCACATCCGTGTGATTTTCTGCCGTGTACTTGAGGAGGCACTTTGCGTAGGCTGAGCTGGACGTCAAAACATTTCCGCCATTTGATGCTTTCATCGCTTGATCCTCTTCTTTGCCTTTTCCTTTTTTTTCAAGCATGGGTTGTTGGAGCCGGATAACTCTGTTGTCCATGGCACATGATGGGATGAGGGCAGCCAGGACCTCACCATCGCTGGCAAGATTCCTCGCTTGCTCTGCTTAGGCTGCCATGGCTACAAGCAAGCCTGTTGTTCTTGATGGAAACTGGGGCAGCCCTCAGGGAGGTGATCAGGCTCACTAAGAGCCGCCTAGGCAGGACCACCTGTTTGTGAGAGGGAGTTGCAGGTTGCACAGACAGAAATAACGGAAGCAAATGTAGGTCTTCAGAGAATGCGAATGTCTGAATCGACTCTTGAGTGAGAAAGTACATCATCACAGCTTTCTAACAAGCCCTTATATGCCTCATTTGGCTAAGGGAGCACTGAGATCCACTCTGTCAAAGCTCACCCTCTAGCACACTCCTAGCCCAGCGGGATGAGCGGCAGTCACCTTGTCACACAAGAGAATTATGTTTCGCACGGCCTGCACGGCTAATAATCATGGACTGGTCCTTCCTTGAAGTCTCTTGGACGTCCTCCAGCCGTCTTTTCTCCTTGAAGGCCGCTCTCAGCCGTCCTGGCCAATAATCCTGCCGCCTTTTGAGCTCAAAGTGCTCAGGTCGTCACTTGAACCCGACCCATGATCTCCAAAGTGTGGAAATCCATATCTCACTCAAACGGACTCCAAATCGAGTTCCGTAAAGTGCGTTAGAACCTGTGGAACATCCTCTATGCAACTGTCATGCCAGATGATTTTTATCGAGCAACCTATTTTTGTCACTTTCTGGCACTCTCTTATCCATCAGTTCTCGTTGATTCCGTAGCACCCCCCTATGCTACACCCTCTACTATGATGGCACATGCTTGCATCGTAGTGGCCACTTTTCCACGACCGCAGCCGCGCGGTTGCTTTCTACTCCCTTGCGAGCATGCCAGCTTGGCGGCAAGAAGCTGCTTCTGCGCGCTGCTCCATGTCTCCTTTTTTCAACAAACGATCCGCAGAATCTCGAGGATACAATCTACGTCCCTCCAGAGTGGAAGATGGTTTTTTGTCCACGTCCTTAGAAAACCTATTCCCATCCGTTGAGTGCTGAAAGTGAGGAGACAACTTAGGATCTCCCAAAACTTGCTCTTTTGGCTTTGCAAACTTCTCACTGGTCCCCTCCTCTGCTGCAGTGGTGATCTTCTCACCCACTTGCACCATAAAACGAGTTATAGTTCTCGGTATGCTGAACGAGGTGGCCATGGCGCGTGTTCGGATTTTCGACTTCCATGTACCATTCTCAACTATTCTTCAGGGCGTACTACGAGAACGCAGTGGTGGTAAGTCCACACTAGAGAGAGCACCAGTAGAAAACATCCCTGGAAGGCTCTTTGTCAAAACGTCTGCAGCTTTCTTCATCTCTGACACATGCACGAGTTGAATCGTGTTGTCTTGTTCTTTTGAGCAGATCCAATACCCGCGTATGTCAATGTGCTTGGTTCAACTCTGAAACATGGTGAAATTTGCCAGGTCAATTGCAGATTTGTTGTCCACAAAAATCACCGTTGGCTTCTCCTGCGGAAATTCAGTGTCCTTGAGGAGGTTGCGTAAGTACGTGACCTCTTGAAGAGTCGAGGTAGCAGCCACATACTCAGCTTCTGCAGAGCTGAGTGTGACAACATTCTGCTGCTTACTTGTCCACGGCACCGCTCCTGCGCCTAGTAGGCACACCAACACTATACTGATGCTCTAGTCCCCCTTTCTCCCTCCAAAGTCAGTGTCTACATAACAGCATAGCTCTAGGCCATGCTCAGTGCCGTAGTTCAGACTGGCATCTTTTGTGGTCTGAGGAGGTATCCGAGGGCTCCGTCAAGCTCCTTGCACGCTTCCTCTGAGCATGTCTCATTATCGCGTGCAAGGTTGCTCACAGCAAATTGTAGATCCGGACGTGTGCAACTTGCAACGTGCATTAGAGAGCCGACTCTGCTCTAGTAGTCTGACTCATTTATCCCCTTTGGTCCCTCATGTTTCTGCTGCTGCTGAGTGAGAGGAGTTGGCACGTGCCACTCAGGCACATGAAATCACTCACAAACCTTTGTGGAATAGGTCTGTTGGCTCAGCTCAAGCGTCTTGGTCGCGCGGTCATGCTTGATGTTCATGCCAAGGTAATATTCGAGGCTTTGCATGAGTGTGACTTTGACCTCCTTTGCCATGGTTGCTGCTGTGGCACTGATGAGATCTGCTGATGGGCCAATGATAAAAGTATTTTCGACATAGACATTGACGTAGCAGTCTGGTCTCTTCTCTGCTGATGGTCTGTGGAGGAAGAGGTAATTGTTGTATGCGGATGGGTGGAAGTCGAGGGATTCCAACAGACTTTGGAGCTTGTAGTACCACAAAAGCGGACTTGGCTTCAGGCAATACAAGATTTTCACTAGTTTGCACACTCACCCGCTCCCATCATCGTAACCATCTGGCTGCTTCATGAACACCTCTATGTCCATTTCCCCGTGCAGAAATGCGCTCTTGACGTTGAGTTTCTGCACCTCATAGTCCATCACTGCTGCAACTGCCATCATGATGCGAGCTCTGGTGTAGCGGCTCACGGGGGTGTATGTCTCAAAAACATCTTTTCCCTCCACTTGCAAAAAACACTTTTCCACTAGTCGTGCTTTGAATTTGCCAATACTACCATCAGCCTTTGTTTTGATGTAGAAGACCCACTTGACCCCAACAGGTCAAGAGCCTGGTGGTAGCTCAACGAGTTCCCACGTGCCTTGCTCCATAAGGATTCCGTACTCAGCACCTAGTGATGATCTACACTCAGGTGCATGCTCTCCACTGATAGCCTCCTTCAGATTTCTTGGCTGTGGAGGTAGTTCTTTCGTTGAATTCAAGAGAGTAGTGAGGTGAGTGATTGTGAGGTCAGCGAGGAGTTCTGCATCCTCCTGATATACTGAGCATGCTGTAATGGCCATGTTGTGCTCCTCCTCTCCCTCCTCTGCTCTCTGCTGCTCCAAATGTTTTTTTAAGAGGCGCGTGAGAGGCCTCTTGTGGACGCTGTCTAGAGGATGGAGCTCCCGCCGCGCTTGAGGACCATCCTCAGCAAGTACCACCTTACGTTTGCCAACCCGTAAATCAATCGCCTTGTGATGTCTGGGGATACCTACAAGGTGATCTCCTTTGAGGGGCATACGCGTGCTCAACGACTCCTCATGCGTTTGATCTAGATCCGCAAGGGTGAGTGATTCTAGATTCTTGTCTTCTTCCTTCAAAGACTCTCTGTAGGATTCATAGGTGGTCAGGAGTGAATTGCAGCAGCCCTTCGCTTTTCCTCCCATGCTTGATGTGTCAGGTTCTCAAAGAAGATGGTGTCATGGCTGACTGTGATAAGTTGCGATTCTAGTTCGTAGAACTCCTAGCCCTTCATGTTAGGGCTCTTTCTAAGGGGACAGAGCCCTTACCAGCCAGCTTCTTACAGCATTCTTTTGCCACATGAAATTGTGCCATGCAGCCAAAGGTCCTTAGCATTGTAAGGTTAGGCTTGTGACCATGCCATGCGTGAAATGGAGTCACATCGGGCAAAGCCACATGAGGTACGCGATTGCACACCCAGATTGCTTGCCTCAGCACGTATGGCCACCATTTGCTGCTGATTTAACCGCCAAGAAGCATGACCTTGAGAGGCTCTTGCATCAGGCGATTGGCCCTTTCAGCCACACCATTCTGCAGTGGTGTGTAGGCCGTTGAGAACTGCTACACAATACCCATGTCTTCTAGGTGAGAAATGAAATCTTCGCTCGTGTACTCCCCGGCACTGTCTGAGCACAAACGTTAGCAGCTTTGTGTTGCTTTTTCTCTCTGCCATCACCAGCCATTTGAAGAAGTCCGTAGGAGCCTCGTCTCGCGTGCAAAGAGGGTAGCCCCATACGAACTTTGCTGCATCATCAATGAAGAGAAGAAAGTATAGATGCCCGCCGTAGACAGTTGCTGATAGCAACGATACGCAAATTGCTGTGTGGACCATCTTCAGCTTTTGGTTGACGTCGCACTTAGTAGCAGGAGGGAACATCTATCGTGGAAACTTTGCAAAAACATTGTCCTCGCACGGCTGCACAGCATCACTTATTCTACTCTCTTTGATGTCCAAGCCATTGACTTGCTCCTTCTTGTGCATTGACTGCACAAGTTGATTGTTGACGTGGCCTTATCGTTTGTGCCACATAGCAAGGTCTACACTACAAGCCTAGTGGAGACTTGCTGCTGCAAAGGGCGACTTGAGGTCGTCATGAGCTGGTGTACGGAAGTCCAGCTCGATCATGCCATGAGGTAAGAGGCGACCTTCTGCAAAGGTCTCGCCTTCAGGGCTCTTCAATGCGACGTGTTGTGCGCTACTGACGATGTGTGCTCCTCTTTTCATCAGCTGCCCTTGTGAAAGGAGGTTTACCACAATCTCAGGTATGTACAGTACGTTTCCGAACTTGACTTGGGTACCTTGTTACCCCGTCAATGTCACTTTCCCTTTTTCCAGCACCGGCACTTGCTTGTTGTTTGCAACAGTGACGTAGCCCTTGGAGCAAGGGAAGAGTTGGAGGAGGAAGGCCTTGTCCAAGGTGATGTGGGATGTGTACCCACTATCCAAGTACCACACATAGGTTGAACGAACCAACCCACAGCTTTCCGTGCTTCACAGTTGAAACACGGATCCTGTTTAATCATACTTCTTGCCTTCACCTCCCTCCTTTGTCTGCTTCTCTAGCCTCTTCTCTTGCTTCTTAACTGGCTTTGCTTTTTCACCGCTCTTCTTCTCCTTCTACCCTCCTGATCTACTTCCTTGATTCTTCCGTCTTGCTTGGTCCTCATCCCACAAACGCTTTCTACAATCCCTCTTCATGTGCCCTGGCTTGCCACAATAATGACACTCGAATGCAGGGCGCAATCCTGGCCACTGGCCATGCGAGTTGCGCGAACTTGTGTTTGGCTGGGACTGGGCAAAAGATTGGTCCGAGACCGGCTTCATCTGCGGCTGGATCTTCCGTGATGGCTGACTGGAGCTGACTGTGGCGTTGACCCCTTGGTACGTAGTGTTCATGAGAATATCTTCCTATTCTTTTGCCAGTTGGCAGTCACGCTGCTCAGTGAGGATCATTTTACGGATGTATGATTCTATAAATTCATGCTCATGCTTGAAATTGAGCATATTTTGCACATCGTCCCAGTCCCCGGTCAGGCCGTTGAGGAGGAACGTCACAAAGATGGGCTCACACACTGGTGCATCCGTCACTACAAGCTGGTCACGCAATGACTTGGTTTTGTTGATGTATGCTTCAATGTTGTCAAAGTTGTTGAGGCTGATGTGTGACAACTCTGTCAGGAGGTGGGATTTCAAAGTGGAGTCGCCGACAATATAAGTCTTGCCAAGGTAGGACCATGCTTGCTTTGCCAAATCTGCCGTGTCCTTTTGCATACGAATGGCCTGTTGTATTCAGGCGCTTAACTGGTTGTCCTGAATCACAAATGCAGCTCGGTTGAAGTAGTTGTGCTCTGCCACCACTTGTGGTGGCGACCCCAAGGGAGGAGGTGCGTAGTACCCAAATGTCGTGCATCTGGGTAATCAGCTTAAATTTGTGTGCCCAGTGCAGGAAGTTCTCACCTTCAAACTGGTCAATCATGATCTTATGTAGCTACAAGGCAGCTACTGCTGGGGGCACGGCGTCCTCAAGTCTTTGGTATGCCTTGCTATGTGGAGGCACTTGGGGGCCTTGCACATGGCACTGTTG
>SZWC01015352.1:52712-70131 GCA_023375785.1 Penium margaritaceum | reverse complement strand
AGAGAGAGAGGGAGGGAGGGAGAGAGAGAGAGAGAGAGGGAGAGAGAGAGAGGGAGAGAGAGAGAGAGAGAGAGAGAGAGAGAAGTTTTGTGTGCATTGTTCAAGTGCACTAGTTTTTTGGTGCATGGTGTTAGTGCATGGTTTTGGAGCGCACTAGAAGTGCACACTGAAAAGTGAGTGCATGATCTGCCCACCATTGGGCATACATGACCTGACTGATGAATTCACATGGATGTAGTGGGTGTACAGGGTCTCCCAGAAGAGAGATGCCATCCTGGTGGTCTGCTTATGGTTGGTGATGGCTAGATGCCAGTCTCCTCACACCCTTCACATGTTCCGCTTGGATCGTGGTGTCAATGTCTTGGGCAAGATGGACACATTTGTTCTTGAGCACATTGTTTTCACTAGCTTTTGGCCCCTACTACACCACTAAGAGCGATGCTTTTTTAGGACTAGAAATCCACCATGGAGGATGCGTTCTGAGCCATGCTGTTTGAGTGTGATGTTTTAGAGTCCT
Source organism: Penium margaritaceum (assembly GCA_023375785.1). Taxonomy (NCBI): domain Eukaryota; kingdom Viridiplantae; phylum Streptophyta; class Zygnematophyceae; order Desmidiales; family Peniaceae; genus Penium; species Penium margaritaceum. Next base: position 69,614 of record SZWC01015352.1, on the reverse strand, counting down.
TCGCCTTCAAGGAGTTTCTCTACATGATGTGGGCCAAGAACCGCCTTCCAAACAGTCCTCTTGTTGACCATGTCATGTCGTACAAGTTGTGTTTTGGCCATCCCGCTGAAAACCACCTTCATCGCATCTAGGGGTTCTTAGCCTGTGTCCGGTACACCGAGGACCAGGGGGGGTCCAAGGTTTAACTTGAAAGTCACATGTGTGCCTTCCTCTGCATTTTTTACGTTCAAAGGCCTGGCGGTTTTGGAACCCTGTTCGCCACCGCATTGTCGAGTCTCAATATGATCCCTTGTTTGAGGCTCTAACCCACCCCATTCTATCCAGCATTCTGTTATTAACCGCCAACCACATTCCCACCTATGTCGCTTCCTGACGGATAAGGGAGACTAGACCTACAGATGGGTCAGTCCGGGCCTCATCAACTGTGGTCTAGTTTCTGACCGCTAAAGATCCAGTGGCCTTGTCAGGTTCCTCTGGAATATCTCCTCTTATGCCGGTGTGAGTCCTCTTTGGCACACCTACTCTCATGCCACTGCTAGTTCCCTCTGGCACACCTACTCCCGTGCCAATGCTAGTTCCCTCTCACACACCTGATCTTGTGCTAGTGGCAGTATCCCAGTTACACCTGATCCTCTACCTTCACCTGCTTCTCCTACACGTGAGCCAAAACCCATCCGTGATTCTCTTGCACCCTCTCCCATCTCTTACAAGCCTGCAAGGCTCGATCATCTGCCTTCAGGGCATCGTGCTTGTGAGGTCCACATTGACGCTGAAGGCACATGATCTAACCTCATTGGTGCAATTTCCACTACCTCCATCCCCATCACACCTCACGAGCATGATGCCCTGAAGGCAGATGATCGAGCACAGCCGGGGAAGAAGGTGGACGTGACCATGTACTTGCACCTCATTGGCTCTCTGATGTAGTTGGCCACGACCACACAAACTAAATTTGTCTTTGCCCTCAACCTCCTTACACAGCTCTCGCAGTGTCTTGGGACAAGAGCCCTTGACGCGAATGTGCGAGTGATGTGGTACGAGGTTTTTACATCATACCTTGAACTCTGCTTTTGACAGCAGTGTTTGGTGGTAGTCGACGGCTAAGCAAACGATGACTGAGTCTGGGACTCTAATGGACGCGGTCAGACAAACTACATGTTCATGCTAGATGGCACCGTTGTGTCGTGACATGGCGACAATCAGGGCTGCATTGCACGTCGATTGTGAGGGACTCAGTATGTTGCGCTGGGCACTGTGGCTACTAAGGCGGTGTGGCTACAACATGCGTTTCATGAGTTACGTGATTCTGCCTTGCATCGTTCTATGTTGTGAGAACCAGGGTGCTCTTGCCAACATAGAGAACTCTGGTATGCTTCATGCACGCATGAAGCACACTGCTATTGAGCATTAATGTGTGCGTCATCTTGTGGAGAGACAGATGATCTTTTTCATCTAAGTCAGTACGGACATGCAGCGGGCTAACTTCATGACTAAGTCACTAGTCAGGCTTTGTCCCTCGCCTGAGGATGGCTAAGAGTAGGGTGGGTGTATACTGATTGTTTAGCATCTCATTGCGTACGTGTGTGGGTATGCGTATCGTTATGTCATGGGGGAGTATTGTGATTTGAGCTGTGAAGGAATTTTTTTCAGCTTTTCGTATGTAGTTCCTCAGTGGGCTGGATTTTTAGCCCAATTTACATGTTATGTATTCTACATCTACCTACAGCTGCCACACACATGCGGGTGTTCAGTCGTTGCATCCGGATGGAGATTATTCATTTGTAGGCTGAGACGATTCTGCATACGGGTAACAGTGCGTAGAGTTACCCAAGTGATCTTTAAATTGGAATTTGATTTTTGTGGGAATACTTGAATTTTTAACGTTTTTTTAGCTCAGTGTATTTGTAGGAACACACAAATAATTATACTGGCGTTCATGCAAATATGAGGTGTGAGGGTGGAAGTATCTTGAACCAATGGCCCGGGTTGACTAATCCTAATGCCTTCTAAACCTAGACTGGCTACGTTCTTTTTTCTCATCGAGTTTCCGTGTGTGTTCATTCTTGCGCGCGGCTAGTTTTTTTTTCGCGATTTAGGTTTCGTTCTCTTCTGGCTGCCGAGAAGTGAAACTATGTGCGGCTCGCTGACGTCACGATGCACGTACAAAGACATGCGCGAACGTGTCAAATCGTGCAGTGAAAGACCAGTCTGTACAGAGGAACGGACAAGTGCCAGGTTGTTGCCGGCGGATTGACAACTTGCTTCACATATAGACAAAAACTTTCAGAACACTCCTTGTTTCCGCTGTCGCTGTCATGGCTTGGAGAGGTGGTTTCCACGCAGATTTCACAACTTGAATAGAAACTTTTGAAAACCAACGAGGGTTCACTGCCTCGCAGTGGCAGTCGCTTTCATGACGCTTTAAATCTTTACATTTCATATTTAGCTCCGTCGTCATCCGATCCGAGCAACGATGAGATAATTGCACTCATTCCCCCGTCCTCATGTTTCAAGGGAATGCGGTTCCGATCGGAGGATGCCTTTTCACTATCCTCGCAGCCGAATGCCGATCTTTTATCATTTGGATTTTTTACCTCCATTCATCACTGCCGAAACAACGACTCTTAGATGCGTTGTGTTCCTCGACAACGAAAACACTCCACATCAGCAGCCAACTGTCAAGACTCGAATGAAAAATGAAAGGAGGTTGCGCGACCCCTTAAAGGAGCGACTTGACAACCCGAAAAAACTGGTACTTCGTGGTTACCCACCAAGACCCTGGAGCCGCACTTAGTTTCACTTCCCGGCAGCCAGCAGAGAACGAAACCTTAAATGTTCAGACTGAGATGTACACGTGATATCTCGCATCCGCCGTGTCAGTTGTGTCAGCCGCGTCTGCATGGCCAATAGTCTATCTGGTGTCAGCGGTGCGGTGGTGCCTGCGAGGTTTCCGGTGACATCATGCTGGAGAAGTCGAAAGGCCGGCCGTCGAAACACGAAAGCACGAAAAAAATAACCGGTCATTTTGTCAAATTTAAGGAACAGGTAGCACCCTAATTCATATAAATAGGATCACATTAATAAATCAAAAGTGGAAAATGTGTTCGAAATTAAGGAAAAAATAATTCACATCTTCCAGAACTAAGAATTTAAGAATCACTAGGGTATGACCCAAAGAGTGGATTTGGCCCACTTTCAAGAAAGATTGGTTTTGCCGGGTGCATCACCCACCGTGCGCCGTAAAATTCATTTACGGAGTGTGCCAGTCTGGTGCCATATTGAAACTTCTGAGATTTTGTGCATCTCAGTAGTCCAAGCCTTGCTTTTCTTTGCACCTGCGTCCTTGCTAGTGCATTAGCTGACTGGACAGTGTTGCCACTTAAGTGGCAGCAGGCAGCCATGGGGAGAGGAGCAGGTCTGGCTTGAGATTTATCTAAGTCCGCTATTACATTCCAACCGTGCATGCCTGGACGCACACTTGAAAACGATTAATTTAGAATTGATGAACAAACAATGGATCTCAACAAAAAAATGATAGGAAGGTGTGTAGAAACCTCTGAGTTGTTGCAATGTGTTCCTAGCAAAAACTGCTGATGTGTGCCAGCCGCACCCACCATGCCAGAAATCATGCATATTCGAGATCACAAGGAGTGGTTAGGAATGCAAGTTTAGATGGAGGGATGCCTTGTTGTTGAAATCCCCTCATCCCTCCCCCCTTCCCTCCACCTTTATCCTCCCTTCCCTCTCTCCTTCCTCCCTTCCTCCTACCCTCAGTCCTTCACCGCCACTCATCCTCATTTGCTTGTCATCCATCCTTTGCACACTGTCACAAAGCTTCATCCGGAACTCCTACATCCATTATGTGACATGCTCCCATATCCCCCCCTCCGCCTCTTTTGCTCTGGCCTCCACTCAAATGTTCCTCTTTCTGTTTCCGCCCTTCACATGTTGCTAAAACAAGTGCAGCACACTATCAAGCAACCTCTTTGCGGGATGCATTTTGTGCATTGTGCCCTTCCGCACCGGCTCCCTCGACGTCTCTGGCAACCACTTCTACGGCAAGCCCGTCTTCTGCTGCAACGGAAAATGCGTGTGTAACAAGTGCATTGATGGCGTGTGCATGTTTTCCTTCTCAACAGGAGGGAGATGCGTGAGCTACCCAAATAACTTGTGCTTCTGTCAAGCATCAGCGGCCAAAGGCTTAGTGTGCCAAATTCTGTGAGACTGGCACGTCGTGGCTACAATGTAATGGCAAGGGTGTGTGTGTATCCAAGGGGATCAAGCTAGGGATGGGACCCACGGGCTTGGAAAGTGAAAGCCCACTTGACTTGGAAAACTTCTCTCTGATGGATACTACACATCCCCAAGGGCTTCAGCAGTGTACTGCGACATTGTTCTTGTTCTGTCCTATCAATTGTAGCACCTTGTGGAACATAGAGGCTTGACATGCTACCAAAATCCAGGGATGACCCTTTTTGGAAACACTGGTCTCGTGTTTTCCTTCATGGATCATGGCCATCGCTTAGTTTTGAAGTATGGAAGGGACTCAGATGCACATCCATGGGGGGTTTTTTCAAACAGGAAACAGTGCACTGTACTCGTTTGTACACATTGTGTAGGTGTACAAGTACTTCCTTGTATTGAGTACTTGACATTATTGGTTGCTTCCATAAAAGAGGTTCCTGAACTCTGTCCAATCCTACAAAACTGGTGGGTTGGCCAATGGCCTAAAAGTGCCCTCAATGACAACTAGGCTACTAGATGATGCAGGACCCAATGTTGTTTCCTCACTACTGGTGACCTCTCGACTTGACGCCATTCCCCTGCAGGCACTCTACGATGGTTGACAGAAACACTGACTGTTTCATCTTCACCTTCTCGGTTCTCTCGTGTTCACAAGATTTTTCTCTTTGGCCAGCTACATGACCATTTTCTTTGTAGTCCTACAATTTTCTTTCTTAGTTTGACTGTGTAGGGATATTTTTGTGCATCTGCTGCTTTTTTTGAATTTTCATTCTAACAACTGTTTAGCTTGGAAGGATTTCACATTCTTTCTGGTTTCTTTCTTGGAGATCCTTCCTAAGCCTACTTACTACATTCCACCACCTTGACAAATGCATTGTGCAGATGCACACACGTCGGGCCCTGAGGAGGAGTGGGTTTCCTCCCTCTCCTCATCTTGTACACTAGTTTTCTTTAGTTTCAAGCATTTATTTGTCGTCCCTCCACCTTTTAAATCATCCATTTTACGTTGTATATTGTGCAACATGTCATTTCACACACAAAGTTCCTTAGGGGAATTTTCCAGCCCCACATGGTGTCAGAGTAGTTGAGAGACTACACCCTTGCATCCCACCACACAGCACACAGCAACGGCATCAGCAAAGTGTGGACTGACCTGGTCTTGGTACTCGTTGTTTAGCACCTCTGAAATAGTCATGCTGAAACAAGCACAAAATCATTATTGGTATACACATAAACATGAAAACTAACATTCCTTGTGCAATGTGTACTAAAGCTTTTGTGTGGAATATATTTGTATTAAAAATCAGGAACAAATTACTAATTATACAAATGTGGACACAAAACGACAATGATTTCTTAATAGGTACTACAACATGCCTGTGTGAAACGGCCAAACCAATGTAAAACTGTGAACCAGACCCCCCCTCTAAACAGCATGACCATCCTCGACTTCGCCGCGATGTCTTGCAAACGTCAAACGAATCGTTTTTGGCGCTTTGAATAACACGCTTGACGCACTTCTCCATACAACCACTCTGTGCATGGATCGTATGCTTTTGTTAAGTGGCCTACTGCAAGCTAGCTTGACAAGGGAAAGCTGGCTAGTTCTTGCTACGTGATAGAATGGGATGCGATCGGCACCCATGTTATTGTTGCAATCAAAATCTTACAACATGTGCTGTACCATCAACATTAGCATAGGTAGTCCAGTCATGGATCATGGCCATAGTGCGTTTGGCACTTGTATTAATGGTGCATTTGACACCAATTAAAAAAGTGCAACCCGCAGCTTTTGCCAATCGTGCAATCGGCATTTACAAAAACAATGGATTTGGAACTCGTGTCAACAATTCAATTGATGCACTCATCGGCCATACAGACAACATCATGGTAATTGTGTGTCTGGCACTCACGTGAATACGACGATTGCATTTTCATGTCGGTCTTATTCGAGCTGCAACCGACACTTGTCAATGGACTATACCGTGTAGGTTTCCAACATCACATGTGTGTTGAGTGAGATTGGCACTCACATTCTTGTTTTGTTGAAATCCACTCACGAATGGTTTACCCGGCATCCTTGGTGTAATTGACACCCACGTGGATAGGCAATCGGCATTCATTTTTGTCATATGTCCGTAGACCATGAGCAGTGCGCTCGGAACTAGCATCACGGATGCCTTTGAAATTAGTGATTGAAGTGCAACAAGCACTTTTTCATTTGGTGTGTTCACCACCGGCAACGTTTCTGCAACCAGCACTTGTGCTCTTACCCGTAGTGTAATCAACACGTCAACGATGTGGACGGCGCCCGTGTAACCTTGCAACCGACACTCGTTTTGTGTAGTTCACACATCTTGCATTGTTACGGCAAATAGGTGAATCGTCGAGTGGTCAGAGCATGTACGGTGCCTTTGTTGTTTTTTTTAGCCAATTTGTCTCGATGTACGTCACCATTGTGGTTTTGTAATTTGGCGTCTGTCGTAATAGCTGTTTTGTGGAAACAAAATTTGATCAACACATGTACAACCCGCGTTGAGCCATGTTGTGGCTTTAGAACGACAACCTTTCTGGGTTTTCTCAAAATACCCCAGCCTTTGAGGTCAATTCACAAAACTTTCTCATTTTGAAACATTTCCCAGTGAATTCGGTCCAAGGCATGGGAAACTGTCGGTTTTCCTAAATTTTGTGCTTTGGAATGGAAAAGAAAAAGGAGATCATATCTGCTGATTTATGGAAGAGCTCAACTAGAGCTTTAAGATTGTTGCGTCGAAAACCATGATTGGGTTCGACCACAGAATTTTTCTCCGTTTCAAACGTTTTTTAACACGGTTGACATATAACTCCTCAACTTGAGCATTCATGAAAAATAAACAAAATTTTGGCACGTTGAGTGTCCTCTTTTTTGCTTGATGCTTAGAATTTTCCAAGCGTCCCTCGGTGATATGTTGGGAAAGCTTTCAGGTTTCCCCTTCTTGATGATCAATAAAAGATTTCATAACAAAAATTGAGAACTAGCCAAAAATTTGAAGAGCTTCTACATAGCTCCATGCCGCTTGTTACGGCTGTCAAAACCGGGTTTGACCGTAGCCGTTATCTCCGTTTCAGTCATCCAGCCTTCAATTCACGGGAACAAAAACATACATATGTCCCAGACCTCAAAGCCACGACCTTTGTCGGCAAACTGTACGCTGTACTGGCTGCGCCACTCACGGACATCCGAGTGACTTAGAAATGAATACCATCACCGCACCGATTGATGCAAGTCCCCCCCCCCCCCCAAACTGACGCGCCATCTGGGGCGATGCAGGTACCGCAACATCCCGGAAGCTTCCGTTCCGGGGGAGGAGGGTCGAGGGATCCCTTCTCCCCCTTGGCTTCTGTCTGCCACCTTCCCCCTCCCTTTCTGGTGCCGTCCCCGCTCAAGAGGCAATGGAGGGGGGATGTCACCACCCACTCTCCCTCTCGAGCGTCGTCTGCACCCATGTGATGAGGGAGGGGCGTGTCATCGCCCCCTCTCCCTCTCTGGTGTAGTCGGTGCTGGAGAGGCAAGGGAGGGAGGGGGTCATTACACCCTCTCCCTCTCTTGCACCGTCTGCGCTCAAGTGGTAAGGGAGGGGGGGGGTCATTGCCTGCTCTCCCCCTCTCCTTGTATGGCGTAGTCAGTGCCTGAGAGGTGAGGTGGCAACGGGAGGGGGGGAGAGAGGGAAGGGGTTTCACCATCCCCTCTCCCTCTCTGGCACCGTCGGCGCCTCAGAGGCGAGGGAGGGGGTGACATCACCCCCTCTTTCCTCCACTATGGCAGCATCGGCGCCTAAGCCGAGGGAGGCGGAAGCACTATCCCCGCTCTTCTTCTCCTTGTGCTGTTGGCGACAAAGAGGAAGGGAGTGAGGGGCGATTCTCCCCTCCTCCTCCTTATTGTCACTGGAGCCTGAGGGGAGGGGGAGAGGGGAGCATTTCTCTTCTCCCCCGCGGGTGCCGTTCACGCGTGAAAAGCGACGGGGAGGGGTGTGTCTCTCTCGTTCCCCCTCTCTGGCACAGCCGACGCCTGAAGGGCAAGGGAGGGAGCAGAAGCATCCCCTCTACCCGGGGGGGAGGGGAGTGGGACCCACTCCCTCTCATTCGCCGTCCTCGGTTGGGAGGCAACCAGCGAGACCGGTGGGGGCTATCGGCCCACTTGTCGTTAGACGGGTTCTCCGTGCGTTGACCCAACCGTCGAGGCCAGGCAGCCGCCGGTCGGGCGGCGTTTACTCATGGCCATCAGCCACAGTTTATCTGTTTGCACTCCCAACTGGGGAGTAAGCTTGGCAGGAGCTTATCGGCAATCAAACGGGCTGCGTTTGGGGGTGAGCGGCATTCGGCCGTAGAGCCCCAAAAAAGTAACATCGTTCCCAATTGCGATTGACTGACGGTGTCACTCAAAAACTCAATCCAACGGACAGCCGGAACCAATTTCAGAGGTAATTTGGGGAAGATGGCTCTGATGCAAATGTAACGGCACTAGGCCATTTTGCGACTAAGTGTGGAACCCAGAATTAGGCCCTCAGAATAGTCGTCCCAGGAGAGCAAGTGACTGGCCGCCTCAGCCATTTTGGCTGAGATGCGTCACGGCAAAACGTACATGGTCGTCAAAGGGCATGTATGAATAAACATGCATCCTAGCCTAATCCTTCCTCGTGGCACATCCACGTGGAAACAGAACCATAGCGGCGCTCAAGGGGTGGAGGATGAGTTACGCGATGGAATCTCTATTACGACACTCCTCTCGTTCCAAATCCACACTAAAGGTATTTTCCAGACTAGAGTCAACCTAGAATCTAGCTCGTATATTGTTTCATGGACAAGGACGCCATGAGACTCCAATCTCGAGACCCTGAAACATGCCGTAAACATATCAAGACCATTTTCAATCCTAAAAATGGTCCGCATGCTACATCGCAGAAGGTGAAGGCCTAAAAGAAATGGGTGTCAAGAGACGGGATGATACGGTGGCAAGCAAGATTCTAAAAGCATCAAGAATCTGACCGTGTAGGAAAAGAAAGGCATACATGAAAACATGATGTGAAGCCTTGGACCCTCGTTGTTCCATAATGTACAAGCTACAGGATAGGGATTCCAACATATGAGTAAGATGAAGGTCACCGTGATGGTCAAACCACAGTTTGTATGGCATGACATATTGCGGGAGAGGACCGTGCGGCAGGCATATCTAGACCCACATCATGTCAGAGAAGGCCTCAAAGGGGAAGGGCTAAGGAAGACCGCACTCAGTCTACATGGCACAAACCCATCCTCCATGGTGTGGTCCCATCATTCAAACACACTGTTTTGATCTCACCATGCTTGGAAAAACAAGATTCCATCTCACCTAGAAACTCAATGCCATGATCCGAGCAGGACGTATGGAGAGTGTGACAAAACTAGCCCTTAGCCATCACCAGCCATGAGCAGAAAGACATGACGGAATCTCTCGTATGGCGGAGGCTATCGGGCCACCTCATGCGGGTGAAGTCATCAGTCAGGGTGACAATACATTGACCCCGATCTGAGGGTGAATGAATTGGGAGGTTACCAAGAAGGTACAAGTGGATCAACTCCAGAAGACATAGTACCTGCAAAGTGGAGACAGGGTAAATACAATGTTGCGTCTTACTTTGGGTGCAGAAGAGGCAATCGGTCTTGGGCGACTTCTTGGAGGAAGTCACGTCAAGACCAACGGCTGGTTGCATCCAAATGAGCTTGGACATGGTGTCCAAGCTCACATGGAAAAGGTGGCGATGAAGCAAGTGTTGGTGCTCAGGTGAGAACACCAATGAAAAACACACCCACAAATGGGGAAGAAGGAGAAAAGACAAAGGGAGCATAAAAAACCCACAGTAGAACTCATGCACAACTATCACAAAAAGGACAATGGCATGAGTTTAGCATGTTGTCCCTGTGGCATAGTCAGTGGAGTGTATTATAGAAAGAATCATCCTGGTGTATTCACAAACAGGAATAAGGCTGGGCTCAAGAGAATGGATAAAGTGCACATCCAAATTGTACAAGGGGACCATTGAACTGCACAAGGCAAACTCCTAGGAAAGGCAAGGACTGACCAGATCTATGCAAACTGACCAAACGGATCCAACGGGATGACGAACAATGAAGTCACCCCGGCAATAAGTCATGTGAATAATGCAGGTACTACTCGCCTCAACACCTATCGTCAACGCTGAACTACGTGCCACCGAACACTCCACCTCTACTGAATGCTGAATAAAGGGCTTGGAACAATGACAAATAGCATGAATCTTTGACTTCTCAAGCCATGTGATGGTGTCAGGTCCATCCTCATCACAAGCAAATCAAGCTCCTCCACAAGCACCATCATGGGCAAAATACATAACAGGAAAATTTGTCTCTAGACCACCCTGCTATCACAATACACTTTCACCTCCCTGAGTGCAAACTGCCAGCAATTGATGAAGCTCCATAATGGTACGATCCAGTGTGTCCTGCTCACCACTGCTTCCCCAAGAAGTGGAGGCCTCAATTGCCATAGTGGCCATGATTCGACCCAACTGTGTGCTGCCGGAATGCATCCACTACGCTTGCAAAACCCAGACGCTGCTTTTGATCTTCAACCTGTCAAGACACTACTGGAATTCCGTACATGGATGAGAACCCCTGTGATTGTAACTGTGAAAAAAACCATCACTCCTACTATATGTCGGCTCTTAGTGCTGTTTCCGTTGCTGTCCCTTGGCTCTCGTCTTTGTCTCCTGCCTCCCGTATGTGGTCACTATAACACCCTCATTTTGGCCACTCAAGGAAGAGGGAGGGAGCAGTGGAGTTAGGACTGGAGAACTGGGAAGGAGGTATTTGAGGTGTTGTAGTCATTGCTGCAAAAGCGGCTTCTCCTTATGTACAACAACAGCTTCATAGGCCGATGTTTCTTGAAGGAGTCATCAACGAGACCAGAGGAGCAACTGAAGTGAATAGGACAACTCAAAGAGGACAACACCGTTAAAGCCCAAAAGGAGCTTCATGTGATCCAAGTGTAATCCAATCATGATGGTATCGAGTGTCCACAGGTGCATCCTACCACCAGTCACGAGGCACATGTAGGTGAGCATGGCGTGTCACTAGTAGTCAATTGCAAGCTTCAAGGCAACTTGAAGGAGGGAGTGGAACTCCCAAAATGGGGTTACCCTCATTGCATGGGCCTCCAGAGCAAGAAATGTCAGAGCCAACTCCCAGTCATAACGTGGGTTTGCTCTGGTCCTTGTCCTTGCCATACCTAGGAAGGCACGGAAGTCAATAACAATCTCCTGTAACATGGCATAGAGGACACCAAGCATCACTCTTGCTGCTCTCTAGACCTAGAAAGCGTCAGCAATCTGATACTGACTATAGTATTAGGGCCATATGTCCTCTAAGTCAGCCCACGCTTTAAACAAGATCTCCCAATAGACCCAACCAATAGCGTGGTCATAAGGGGATGGGATGGTATCAATGTCCTTCGGTGACTCCTCTGTGGGGAGGACGAACAAAAGCTCCAGTGAAGGCTGCTCATGGATCCCCTCCTGTTGCACGTGAATCTTATCCTCAGGCAAGGCATCATCCATGTGCTCCTCATCCCAGGTGTCAACCAGCAACCGGAGGTGTCCAGGCCTTGGTGGTAGGTAGGGGATGGATTGTTGGGATAATGGTGTAGCTCTAGTACCTCCACCTGGTGTATTTCGATAAGCCCCCAAGTACCCTTGCAATAGGTTCACAATCTCTTGCAAATCGTCGGTGTAACGTTGTGCTGACAGGGCATCTCATCCTACGCACACCAAAGGTCAATGAAGGTTGCCTGTAACCGTGGTATCATGATGCTTGAAGACAAGGAAGCTGAGGTGTCTGCTGGCTCCTTGCCTTTGTCACGAACTGGCACCATGAGTGCCACTCAATATGGGTGTAGACACCAATTTCATAAGAATGAAAAACCGTAATCGTGTTATTGAGGATTTGGAATGCTAAAAAAATAGGCACCTGGCCCAAAATTTCATAAAGGCAATGCGGAATCTAGCAACCTCTTTGCTGATATCAGTAAGGGGTTGCTCATGAAAACAAGGACAAAGCTGATATCTGGAGCTGACTTCATCTTTCTTTGTAACTTGCAGATCCTCAGGAGATGAGAGAAGGGGATGACCTTGTCACCCACTCTATTGGCAGTTTTGACGATTGCTGCTACTGGTTGGCTTCTCTAATACTGCTATTTTTATGTGCAGCAGTGAAACTACATAGCTACGTAAGTACAATGTGTGGCAGCCACATTTCACACGGCTCTAATGCATGCTAGCTACTACTGTTGCACTAGAGAACTACTATTGTTGCACTGGGAAGCCACATAGCTACATAGTGCATGGTTTCGTATCCATTGTTGCTATTGCTCTGCTGTATTACTATGGCTGTTTCTTGTGATGTGGTTGCTATTGGTCCGCTGCCATCACTTCTCCTGCTACTCCTACTACTGCACTGGTTTCCCTGTCTCTAATGTTGCTATTGTGATGCCTCTACTATATGATGCTACCGTTACTAGCTGCTGCTGTTGGTGTACACTATTGATCCCGCCTACCATTGTTGATGATGCCCGTTACTACAACAAGCTACTGTTGCCGTGCGTGGCTTTTTCACTTGTTGTTTTTGCAGCTTTCTACTACTACTACTTGCTACTACTTCCAGTCATCACTTCTTGTGAAGCCCCTGCTCATGCTGCTTCTATTCAACTACAGTGTTCATTGCAACTCTGCTGCTACTATGCCACATGGATGCTACTGCTATCACACTATGTCTACTATTGTTGTGGTAATGGCAGTGTATTAAGTGGGCTTTGCCATCCACTTGAGGCAGTCATGTAATGATGTCGCTAATGCTAGCGTGATAGCAACCTCTCTGCTACCGCAATACACTAGATTTGTTTTCAGGAACTTGGCTGTAGCTGTGACTCTCACTACTATTTCTAGTGCTGCATCTCTGTTGTGCAACTGAGCAAGAAGAGTCTCGTTGCTTTGACACCAGGAGATATTGCTAGGAAGCTTCCTAACCTTGTTGTCGTTGTCCTGGAAATACTATCTAGCCAGTTTATGCACTAGCTTGTAAAGCGCATGCAAGAAACAACAAAGGTTGGACTAGGGAGAGGCACGGAGTCTCATGAGCCTCAACAGTGTTAGCATGTAGAGAGAAATGACAGCTGAAAAGCACAAAACATGAATATGTGTTGTGGCGCACAGCGGGCGATGCACACAGGACTGTTAGTTTGTTCTAAAACCGGCTGGAAATCATTGTTTTGGCTGTGATTCGGAACAAATGCATAAGAATATGGAACCATTTGAACCTACAGGCACAATATCTCAAGCTAGAAATGATAACCACCGCCCACCATTCAGCAATCAGTGGTGCACGTACATTACAAAACATGTGAATTAGGAAAAGACCTATAGAACATAGAAGAGATGCTAAAGGCCCCAGCAAGCATCCGTGACATTGTGGAATTTGTCTGCAAGTTGCTCATGGGTCGGCCACCACCGGACAGCGCTCCACTACTAATTGTATCCGCACCAAGGTACTACGCGAGCATGGACACGGTCGTGTGGTCATAGTTAGCTGCATAAACAAATGGGAATGGCTCACATCCCACCAATTAACTATACCTCTAGCACTTGTGTACTCTTTTATTCTCTGTATGCATCTCCATTTAATCCTTGTTTAATCAAGTGCTTGTGAATCACTTGGTGTTAGAAATTCTCACCGGCCCCTACCTGCACTGCACGTCACTCAGTTTACTAAAAATCCTCACCAAATGACCTTTCCCAATAGGTTTGACATCCTAGGTGTAGCCACAGGGGTAGTCCATCCCAGCATTGGCCTTGGTTAGTCCCTTAATGAAATCAAGTTCTACCATGATATTGGGGCATGAGTGGCCAATACTCTCACTCGATCGTTGATATAGCTCCACCGGTCCCAGATTCCAGTTGTACATGGCCGAGTCTGGTAATGATGAATAGAGCTAACTTCCTCAACGAAAAATCCAGTAATACACAGCCGAGTTACCGGCCGAGTCTTTGTGGTCACTCGGTTGTTGATATAGCTCCATCGGTCCTAGAGCAAAGTGGAGTCTTTGACACGTGATAGAAGAGAGCTGACTTCCTCATGAAGGCTCTCAATAACAATACTTTCAAAGTTCCATGCTAGTGGTGCGTGGTATCCTTGTATTGTGCCCAGATGAAGTTTGTGACATTGGCGTTATCACTTGTTGTACAGTCCAATGCTTTTGTATTCATGCTCCTCTTAGTGTTGTGCATTTACATGCGGTTTCGACGGGTCATGAGGGAGTGTTTATGTGAATGTTGTAAGTAAGAAATGACAAATGGACTTGGAACACGCACATTATCTATGTAATATTCTGTTAACATGGGTGAGATAACACTCCTTGGCTCTATCAAACTGATCACAAAAAACACTGGAGAGAGCAACAATGTGGTCCTTTTGTAAGTGGGGTAGGAGTCTAAGAGGGAAAGCAGAGAACATCATCACAGGGCCATATTTTACAATGTTTATGTGCATTGTCCGTGGCTATGTACTGCTTTATGCTAGGTCAGGATGTTGCTCATCGTAGTTTCATGCGAGGTGCCTTTCCCTGTATAGAATGCTGCTCCATTTCTTGCAGAATTTCCAAAATAATGAGAAATTGAGAGGAATAACTCCAGCCTCCTTCTGTTCAAGCACCCCACGGCCGCAAGGGAGCTCGGTTCTTGCTCAAACATGGAGGTGTTTTTACCCGCTCCATGCCCCTGTCACTTGTTACTTGTGCAAATCAGTCACCCCCTGAGCAGATTCTATGGCGTAAGCTCTTATGTGAATGAATGTCTGCTCTCTTGCTGTCACACTGGAAGGAATGTAAGTAGTTAACAAGCAAAACTTACATAGAAGAAGAAGTTTTGAAACAATAGGACACTTTAGTAATTTGTGATTTGTAGTAGGTGTACTTCAATGAGAAGTTTCAGAACTGTCACTTGCATATATGCAAGAGCAAAAACAAGAATGAGGCTACTTGAAAATGACAAAAAGTGAACAGCTCACTTCGTCATTGTAGGTTTAGGTAGAAGAGCACATGGAACCATGGATTGGACCAAAGTGTTTAAGAACCAAGAAGGACAAACAATGAGCCACACGCACCTACTTCTGATCAGTGGGGTTGGCCGGCTAGCCTGGTCAACCCACCATCCCACAAGTGGGTGTCAAGCCACCAGTGAAGAACCCGAAGGCATACAAAAAAAACCTGTCAGTGGAAAAATGCAATCGAGTCCATGTGCAACCAGAGCGCTGTCACCTGAAACTCGGGTGACATCATGCTACTAAACAGACTATCCTAGCCAACCCTTAAAAGAGGAATCAGGCCAGCCTGTTTGTGGCTCTAGCCAACACTCAACCTGAGCCACAACAACCATAATGATTGGAGGAAGTAGTAAGGTACATCAGGAAAGTATAGGGCAGAAGGTATGAAGTAAGAAAGGATGAACATCAATCATGCCTATGCATCTTTCCCTATTTGCTCTTTTCCTTCCTTTTGTTTTCCTTCGAGTCAAGAGAAGGCGCCAGCTCCGGACCAGGAAGAGAAGATGGAGGAATTGTCACAAGAGATGTTGGTAATGTGGAGATGAAGCTGGTTAGATGCAGTGCAACACTCTCACAAATGATTTTTTTCATCCGATGGATGAGATTGTGGGCTGCGAGTAAGACATCAAGGAATGCGTCCTTGATAGCAGTTATGACACCCTCTCCTGATACGATGAGGTCCAAGGCATCCTTTGTGCACATAAGGTGCTCGAACACATTTGACAGGTCCAGGAGGGAAACAAGAGATAGGATGGAAGAGAGGCACAAGGTGTTGGCAGGTGTGCTGATCGTGAAGGGCGTGTACATTGTGTGGGTAAAGATGGACATGTGGAAGGGACACATATTTGGGATGAAGATGACATAAGTTTTGTGGCCATCAGATGGACCATGAGGGCCTGAAGTCAGAGTGAAGCACAGGCGGATGCGATGCGGTATTGGATGACACACTGATGGGAGAAACATCACGACAATTTGAGAGGGGAGGTTAATGAACAGTGACCGAAGGGATTGATGAGAGAGGAGGTCACATTTTGGGCTGAAGGGGGATGCACATGTTTGTACATCCACAAAGGTGGATGTGGGAGAGGACACGAGCGACTGTAGGTGCTCTTTGCTTCAATATGTGAGAAAACTTGCACAAAGAGAAGAAAAAATATCATAATGGAAATTGTGGTAAATGCATGATGGAATTGAGTTGTGCAGATGGTATGGTCACCGACCCCAACTGCGTTCAGGAGTATGAAAACTTTGAGAGCAAAATAACATGAGAGTTGTATACGATGGACCCTCTCTCAAGTGTGAAAAAAAATCAGGGACCACAAGTTCACGGTAGAAAGATGTCAACCATGTGACAAGACACAATGGAGGGTTGTGGCAAGTGGATGGAAAATGCAAGGTACGACATTGGATTGGGCAGTAACCCAAGAAGACGGAAGAACAAAGAACATGGTGGACAAGATGAAGTTGAGCTCTCTCTCTCTCTCTCTCTCTCTCTCTCTCTTTCTCTCTCTC
>SZWC01015352.1:5706-31436 GCA_023375785.1 Penium margaritaceum | reverse complement strand
AAGAGAGAGAGAGAGAGAGAGAGAGAGAGAGAGGAGGGTATAGAAAACAGAGAGAAAGGGAAAGAGATAGAGAGAGGGGGGGAGAGAGTGATAGAAAGAGGAATCGGGAGGGAGAAAGAAAGAGAGAGCAAGAGAGAGGGAGGGAGGACGAGTGAGAGAGAGAGAGCGAGAGAGAGGGGGGAGAGGAATAGAGGGAGAGAGAGAGAGGGGGAGAGAGAGGAAGAGAGAGACAGAGAGAGATAGAAAGAAAAGGAAAAAGAGAGATGGAGAGAGAGAGTGAGAGGGAGGGAGAAAGAGAGAAAGAGAGAGTGAGAGCGATAGGGAGAGAGAAAGAGGGGGAGAGAGAGAGAGAGGAAGAGAGAGATAGACTGAGAGAGATAGAGAGAGAAGGAAAGAGAGAGAGGGATAGAGAGAGAGGGAGAGGGAGGGAGAGAGAGAAAGAGAAAGAGAGAGAGAGAGAGGGGAGAGAGACGGAGAGAGAGATTATGAGGTAGAGAAAGAGAGAGAGAGCGAGAGAGAGAGAGAGAAGGAAAGACAGAGGAACAGAGAGAGATAAAGAGATGGAGAGAGGGAGAGAGATAGGAGGAGGGAAAGTGAAAGAGAACGAGAGAGAGTAAGAGAGAGAAAGAGAGAGGGAGAGAGAGAGAGAGATGTATATATATATAGAGATAGAGAGAGAGGAGGAGGGGGAGAGAGAGAGAGAGAGAGAGAGAGAAAGAGAGATAAAGAGAGAGGGAGAGATGGGGAGAGAGAAAGGGAGAAGTAGAAGGAGAGAGTGTGTGTGTGAGAGAGAGAGAGAGAGTGAAGGAGAGGAGAGAGAGAGGAGAAGAGGTGGAAGGGAGAGAGAGAACAGAAGGGGAAAAGAGGGTAGAAAGAAAGAGGNGAAGGGGAGGGAGAGAGGAGGGTGCGGAAAGTAGAGAGAAATATCAGAGAGAGAGAGGGAGGGAGAAAGAGAGAGGGAGAGAGAGAGAGAGAGAGAGAGATAGAGAGAGTGAAGGAGGGGAGAGAAAGAGGAGGGGTAGGAGGGAAAGAGAGAGAGAGAGAGTAGAGGAGGGAGAGAGCAGAGGGGAGAGAGTAGAGAGGAAGAGAAAAGAGAGAGAGGGGAGAGAGAGAGACAAAGAGAGAGAGAGAGGGAGAGAGAGAGAGAGACAGAGATAGAAAGGGAGAGAGAGAGAGAAAGAGGTGAGAGGGGGGCAGAGAGAGATGAAATAGAGATAGGAGAGTACGTAGAGAAAGTAGAGAGGGAGAGCAGGAGAAAGCAGAGCGAGAGAGCAAAGAGAGAGAGTGAAGCAGGGGAGAGGGACAAGAGGAGGGGTGGGAGGGAGAGAGAGAGCAGAGTGGGGATAGAGGGCAGAGGGAGAGAGCAGAGAGGGAGAGGAGTGAAAAATAGAAGAGAGAGGAAGTAGAGAGAGTTAGAGAGGGAGAGAGATAGATGGAAAATGATAGAGGCAAGAGAGAGCGCAGAGAGAGCAAGGAGAGTAGGGAGATTAGAGAGAAGAGAGAGAGAGATAGAGAGAGAGAGAGAGAGAGAGAGAGAGAGATAGAGAGAGAGGGAGGGGAGGGAGAGAAAGAGGGAGAAGGTGGGAGGGAAGAGAGAGCAGAGAGATTAGGGAGAGCTAAGAGGGGGTGAGAGTAGAGAGAGTAGACAAAGAGAGCAAAGAGGGAGAGTAGAGAAAAAGGAGGAGGGGGGGAGAGAGGAAGGGGAGAAAGAGAGCAGAGAGAGGGAGAGAGAGGGGAGTGGAAACAAAGAGAGGGAGAGCGGAGAGAAGAGAGGGGAGATGAAGAGCAGAGAGGGATAGTAGAAAGGGAGATCATGAAGAGAGAGCAGAGAGAGAAAGAGAGCGAGAGTGGAGGGTGGGAGGGAGAGAAAGAGCAGAGGGGGAAAGATGGCATAGGGAGAAAACAGAGAGGGAGAGAAGATAGAGAGAGAAGATGGACGAAACAGAGAGAGCAAGAGAGGGAGAGAGATAAAGGGGAAAGGAGAGCGGCAAGAGAGAGAGATAGAGAGAGAGAGAGAGTAGAGAAAGTAGGGAGAGCAAGGAAAGTATGGAGAGCAGAGAGAGGAGAGAGAGAGATATACACATAGAGAGAGAGAGAGAGAGAGAGAGAGAGGGAGGGGAGAGTTGAGGAGAAAGACGAGAGAGGCAGGAGGGAAGAGAGAAAGCGGAGAGAGTAAGTAGAGCAGAGAGAGGGGAGAGAGTAGGGAGAACAAATGGAGAGAGTAGAGAGGGAGAGCAGAGAGAGAGGAGGAGGGAGTGGAGAGAGGAAGGGGAGGGAGGGAGAGTAGAGAGAGGGAGAGAGAGAGGAGTGGGGAGAGAGAGAGAGGAAGGGCAGAGAGAAGAGAGGGGAGATGGAGAGTAGAGAGAGTAGAGAGATAGAGAGGGAGAGGGAGAAATAGAAAGAGGGAGGAGTAGAAAAAAGGAAAAGCCGGGAAGAGATCCAGCCGGGGGTCTTAGAATACCGGAAGGGCGAGGCAAGGAGGCCGCAAAGGGAAAACGACCGCTTCAAGGCGGAGGGCCCCGGGCTCAGCGAGCAGAGGAAGAAAACAAGAACACAGGGTGAGGGGGGGGGTCGGCCTGAGGCCACACACAATAGGAAGGGCTCGGGGCCCACAGTTTACAATCAAGAGGCTCAGGCCAAGCCGAGGATTGGAGCTAAGGAGCTGTGGGATAAGAGTCGAGGGTCAGGAGCTTAGAGCGGACACATAGAGTTAGGAAAGGCAGATGCCGGGCCAAAGGTAGAGAAGGAGGAGGGACGGGACAAAAGTGCAATAAAACAAGTTGTCGGTAGACGAGGGAGGATTAGAAAATAGAAAAGGATAAAAGGCAGAGCGAAGCAAGAACGGGAAAGAGCAGTGGGGGGAGGGGGGGTGGAGCGAAAAGGAAGCCCCTAAAGGGTCAGACCTGGTGGGGAGAGGGGGGGATGGCCAACACGGGCAGAAGACACCTGGAAAACGGAGGACGCCCACCTAGACGGACGGCACTCACAACAACGGTGACGAGGCCAAAAGACAGCGGTGGAGGCGGCGGTGGCGGTTGCAAGTGTACCGGCGACGGCTGATGGCAGCAAACGCAATGGACGAAAGCAAAAGCAAAGAGCGATAGCAAAAAGTGGGAGGAGCGGAGCCCAGAGGCCTGTTCAATGGCTTGATGCCATGTTTAACATGACAAGAGGAGGGTGAGGCTGTAGAAGAGAAGGCAGGGGAGAGTGGAGGAGAGAGGAAGTGGAGGGTGTGAGGGCGAACTCCGAGAGTTAATTGCCACCGAGAGCCGGGTGGCTTTCGGTTCTGTTGAGGAGGCTGCGTGGAGTTAGCCGCGGGGCCAACTCTACCTCACGACCGTGTGAGGAGGAGAGATCTCTCAAGAGATGTAAGGGGGAGAGCTTTCGAGAGTTGTGAGGGGGGAGCAGGGAGGTGCAAGTCATGCTTAAGCGAGAATGAAGACATGCATTTGGAATGTTTTTTTTGCAAAGAATGAGCATAGAAAGCGATCAAGCCTGGCCCCTGTCGGGTCGCGTACCACTGCTTGCATGGCTTTCCACAAAGGTTGGCAAACCAAACAAAGTGCACGCAGGTCGCTCGGGAAAAACACCAAGCGTAGCCTAGGAAATGGGCACAAAGCGTGACATACGTTGCACAAGACCATTACATGCATGGTCCAACAGGGGAGGATACACCAAACGTAGAACGTGTAAGACTAGATTGACAAAAACCAAAGTAGTGATAATTGTTTGCAACTTTCACACATGAATGTGTCTGATAGAGAGATCACAGCCATTCTTCTCCAATACAATGATGCCAGAAATAATACTTATACTTTAAGATGATCATCTAGCCAGGAGCTTGACTGCAAAATGAATCATCCTTAGATGTTGGCAGGATTGCATGATTTCAAAACTTGGGGGTGCTTACTGGAAAATAGACAATGTGTTGTCCACCCTGAGCACCATGCACTCAAACGTCTCAAGAAAGCCAAATCTGAGTATGTCACAAAGTCCATGGATGGAGTTCCTTGAGTGCAAATTGGTGTAAAACATTGAGTAGAATCTTGGGAAACCAAATCAAGTAGATGATGTTTGTCCCTAAGAATATTTGATGGCTAAGATGAGAATGGTCCTTGATGAACAAGCCCCATGCCTTTCAGGAACATTTGCAAGGCTTTACGAGGAGTTAATGGTTACAAAAATAAGTATGTTTTGTTTTAGGATACACACTAGAGAAAGAGATTCACTTGTTTGTTCATCATTCGCACCTCACAACAAATTGCAATTGATATTGATTTGAGGAATTCCACAAGAAGGCACATGTGGATACTTCAATGTGGAAAAAATGTACAAACTCAAAATTACTACGAGTAAGATTCGATAAAAATAGAAATCTCAAAATGTAACAACAAATGTGTCTTATGCCAAGGCCATAAATCAAATTCAACTAAACCTCATGTTTTCTCCAACCATTACCACTTCTTAGAGAATCATGGTCAAACATCTCCATGGACATTGGAATGCGTGTTTTCATCACACTAATGTTATCATTCTAGTGGTCAACATGATCTCAAAGTTGTTGCACTTCATCGAATAGACAACCATGGTCTTTGGAGAGTGAATGTTGTACGTGTTCCATAACAACATTGTCCAAATTTATAGCATCCCATTGTCCATAGTCAATAACGGGGATGGGAGATTCAATACAACATCGTGGAGGCATCTCATGAAATCTTTTAAGCAGTCATGTGAAACTAACAAATAGATTGAATGCAACAACCAAACACATGTGGAAATCCTTCGATGTATGTGCATCCTACATCAAACAAATTACGTGGTCAAGCTATTAACTTGAAACCATGAAGCACGCTTACAATTCAATAACATCATTTGCGATGAACCAATCCCTTTTGAGATGGCTTATAGTGCAATTTTGCTAAATCCAATCACTTTGCAACAATCCAAGGAAGTAATAGCGATTGACATCAAACAACAAACATTTCTGAGTATCCATAGTAAGGCATGCCGGCCACTGACAAAAACTCAAGTGGCAATGAAACAAGAAGCAAGAAAGAATTGAATAATCATGAAGTTCATTGTTTTCTATCACGTCATACACAATATCTGCAACATTGGACTGGGAGGACTGAACTTCACCAAAATATGGAGATGAAAACACCTCTTTTTGCAAATCTATGACTACAGGTTGGTTAAGCTATGCATCTTGTGTTCCAAGTTAACCTCTCAAACTCTTTTTAGACCTCAGCTATGATGGATATGAGAGTGCCTGAAAGTGACAAAAATAGGTTTCTTGATAGAAATCATCTGGCATGACAGTTGCATAGAGGATGTTTCATAGGTTCCAACGCACTTTACGGAACTTGAAACGAGTCCGTTTGAGTGAGATGTGGACTTCCAAAGTTTGGAGATCATGGGTTGGGTTCAAGTGACGACCTGAGCACTTTGAGCTCAAAAGGCGGCATGATTATTGGCCAGGACGGCTGAGAGCGGCCTTCAAGGAGAAAAGGCGGTCGGAGGACCTCCAAGAGACTTCAAGGAAGGTGCAGACCACGATTGTTGGTCGTCCAAGTGGTGTGAGACATAATTCTCTTGTGTGACAAGGTGACTGCCGCTCATCCCGCTAGGCTAGGAGAGTGTGCTAGAGGGTAGACTTTGACAGAGTGTATCTCAGTGCTCCCTAGGCCAAATGAGGCATATAAGGGCTTGTTAGAAATCTGTGATATTTTTCTTTCTTACTCCATTGTTGATTCAGACATTTGCATTCTCTGTAGACCTACATTTGCTTCCGTAATTTCTGTCTGTGCAACCTGCNGAGAGCGGCCTTCAAGGAGAAAAGGCGGCTGGAGGACCTCCAAGAGACTTCAAGGAAGGTGCAGACCACGATTGTTGGTCGTCCAAGTGGTGTGAGACATAATTCTCTTGTGTGACAAGGTGACTGCCGCTCATCCCGCTAGGCTAGGAGAGTGTGCTAGAGGGTAGACTTTGACAGAGTGTATCTCAGTGCTCCCTAGGCCAAATGAGGCATATAAGGGCTTGTTAGAAAGTTGTGACAATGTAATTTCTCACTCAAGAGTCGATTCAGACATTTGTTTCCTCTGCAAATCTACATTTGCTTCCGTAGTTTCTGTCTTTGCAACCTGCAACCCCCTCTCACAAACCGTTGGTCCTGCCTAGGCGGCTCTTAGTGAGCCTGATCACCTCCCTGACGGCTGCCCCAGTTTCAATTAGTAGTATCAGATCTAGAACAAGTCTTTGTCTCATCCTTGAGGCATTCCTTGCACCTTGTTGTGTGAGAGAGCCGTTTGTGGGCTGAACGTTGTACTACCATGGCGACATCCGCTTCCGTGGTGGCAAGCGTCAACATCGCCAAGTTCGAAGGCAAGAACTTCTTCAACTGGAGCAACAACATGAAGATGGTGCTAATGGAGAAGGGTCTCTGGAGCCAGGTAGATGAGAAGGAGAAGGAACCAGGAGAAAGCTCCCTATCCCCTATCGAGGCCCGTACCTACCGCGAGAAGCGTGACCGCGCCCTCGCAACCATCTACCTCCACCTCGCCGAACAGCAGCAACTCCTCGTCCGTGGCATCCTCACGCAAAAGGAGGTTTGGAAAATTATTGAGTCCACTTATGCTTCCAAGTCAATCCTCATGAACATGCAGTTGCGTCGTCGCTTTCACACTGTGAAGATGGATGAATCCAGATCCATGATTGACTACAGCAACATGGTGAAGTCTCTCTCTGACCAGCTTGCTGCGACTGAGGACGCTGTCAAAGAACGTGTACTCATGTTAACCATCCTCTCTGGCCTTCCTAGCAGCTATACTCCTCTCATTGTTGCCCTGGACCAGCGTGGCGACAAGCTCTCCCTCAATGATGTGGAGGAGAGCCTGCTGTTTGAGGAGGAGTAGCGCAAGGGAGATGAGGGTGGAAGCGGACTGGACGTCGTTTTAATCACCAACTTTGGTCATGGGGGCGGTGCTACATCAATCAGGAGCAACGGCGGAGGAGGGAAAAAGAAGGGGAACTGCCACTACTGCAAGAAGCCGGGACATTGGGCGCACGAATGCCGGAAGAAGAAGGCGGACCTTGCGGCTGGAGTGGGAGCAAGAAAACAATCTGATGCTTCCACGAACGCCGCAGATTGGGAGAGTGGATTCGTGACAACCATCCGGGTCCTACACGTCTCCGACAACACCGCCCTGTTCTGGATCATCGACTCGAGAGCTACGCAACATATGACGTGTTGCCGGGAGTGGTTCGTTGTCTACACCGTCATTGAGCCTCATCAGGTGTACATGGGGGACAACCATGTACAAATGGCGGTTGGGGAGGGTGAGATTGTGCTTTGTGCTTCCGTTGAGGGTAAGCACGTGGAACATCGTGTGAAGGGGGTGCTCCATGTTCCGAGGCTGGCAGCTAACCTCCTCTCTGTTTCATCTCTCATCTCCATAGGCATGCAGGTTTGCTTTGAGAATGGTAGCTGCACCATCTTTGCCCGTGCAGTTCGTGTGCTTGTAGAAGCGAACAAGGAGGACAGTATTTACCGCCTCAACGTCGCGTCGGAGAAGGAAGCCAACTCAGCGTTGGCAGCAAGAGAGGGAAAACACGACATCGGCTTGTGGCACCGCCGGCTCGGTCACCTCGACTTTGGCGCCATCATCTGCATGCAGCAAATGGTCCGCGGCCTGGAGCTCAAGGGGTGGAGCAGCCTAGTGCATTGGCTTGTGAGAGCTGCATTAAAGGGAAGCAAGCCCGCGCTCCTTTCACGGGAGAGGGGAAGGGGCCGGCTGAGCTTCTCTCACTCGTTCACTCTGATTTGTGCGGTCCCATGCCATCACAATCCTTGTTCGGCAAGTTGGACTTTTTCACGTTCATTGATGACAAGTCGAGGAAGACGTAGGTGTCGTTCTTGGCTGGAAAGGATGAGTGCTTTGATGATTTCAAGGTGTGGATTGCTGCTGCACAGAATGGGAGTGGCAGGCGGTTGAAGGTGCTTCGCACCGAAGGTGGAGGAGAGTACCTCTCCAACGACTTCCGCACCTTCCTCAAGCGTTGCGGGATCAAGCACGAGGTTACCCCACCTGGAACACTGCAGCTGAATGGCGTGGCTGAACGCGTGAACCGCACGCTCATGGAGCGTGTTCGCAGCATGCTCCAAGACGCGGGGCTCCCGCGAACCTTTTGGGCGGAAGCGGTCAATACCGCCGTGTACCTGAAAAACCGAAGCCCTACGCGCGCCGTGCCACTGATGACATCGGAGGAGGCGTGGACAGGACGCAAGCCAACAATGACGTACCTGAAAGTATTCGGGTGTGGCACATTCGTGCATGTGCCTACCGGCAGCTGTAACAAGCTAAACGAAAAGTTGGTGAAGGCCGCCTTCCTCGGCTACGACACCATGGGATACCGCCTCTACAACCTCGCTGCACGCAAGATCATCCACAGCCATGACGTGGTCTTCCAAGTGGAAGTGAAGGGCTAGACTTGGAGCCCTATGTCGAGAGGTCCGCTTACTCCCGCACTTGTACCAGAAGTGGGAGAAGTACCGGTAGCAAAAGAGGGTGGTGCGGAAGATGGCGGTGACAACGGCAATTACAAGGAGGTGGAGGGAGCTGAGAAGGAGAAGGAGCTAGCAGCGGAATATGATGAGGAGGAGCAGCAAAGCAACGCACAACAGGTGCCACGACGGTCCACACGCCTCAACAAAGGTGTAAAGGACAGTGGGGAGCCGCTGAGGCGATCCGAGCGCCTCGCAAACAAACAGAGGCCGCTTGAGGAGCTGGTGAACCTGTGCACCGTTCCACCACCAACGGAGTCGTCTGACCTCGAGCTTCTCTTCTTCACAGTCAACGATGACCCAGCCACATTCACTGAAGCCATGCACAGCGCCGAGGAGGCAGATTGGCGTGGCGCAGCAGATGAGGAGTATGGTGCGCTCATGAAGAACGACACCTGGACTCTCGAGGAGGCTCCACGCGGCAGCCGGGTGATCGGATGCCGGTGGATCTTCAGGCGCAAGCGTGGTGCGGATGGTAAGATTCTCAGGTACAAAGCACGGCTGGTTGCAAAGGGGTATGCACAGACTAAGGGTGTGGATTACAATGAGACATTTGCACCTGTCGCTAAGTTCCCATCCATCCGAGCGATCCTCGCTCTTCCTGCTGCTATGGATTGGGAGGTGCACCAAATAGACGTGACGTGTGCATTTCTAAATGGTGACCTTGAGGAGGATGTGTACATGGAGCAGCCGAAGGGGTATGTTGTGGGAGGGAAGGAAGGTTTGGTGTACAAGCTTGTGAAGGCCCTCTACGGCCTGAAGCAAGCCCCGCGAGCATGGTACCACAAGATGGATGAGCAGCTAGCTGGCCTTGGCTTTGTGCGCAGTGAAGCAGACCATGCTGTCTATGGGCGCACACAAGAGGCAAACCAAATCATCATCTTGCTCTATGTTGATGATGTGCTCATTGCATCTGAATCCAAGTCTCTTTTGGACGATGTGAAGCAGTCCCTTGCTGCCAGATTCGACATGAAAGATATGGGTGGGCTCAGTTACTACCTTGGCCTTCAGGTAAAGCGAGTCCGGCAGTAGTAGACTTTGGAGTTGTCACAGAGCACGTATGTGAGCGACATCATCAAGTGCTTCAACATGACAAGAGCGCGCAAAGCAACAACACCACAGGAAGTGGGAACAAAGCTGAGCATGACACAAACTCCCCGCGGCATGCAAGAGAGCAGCCGCATGGAAGCAGTGTCGTACCAAGCAACTGTTGGAAGCCTCATGTATGCAGCAGTTGGCACGCGCCTCAACATCAGCCAAGCAGTGGGATTGTTCAGCAAGTTTTGCGTGAATCCAAGCGTGCCGGATAGGGAGGCGGTCAAGCGTATGCTGCGCTACCTCGACAGCAGCAGCAGCCTTTGCCTCACCTTCAATGGCAACAACAGTCCCATCCTCATTGGCTACAGTGACGCAGATTGGGGAGGTGACCTGGACACAATGTTGTCAACCAGTGGGTTTGTGTTTGTGCTCGAGGGAGGTGCAATCAGTTGGAGGAGGAAGAAGCAAGAGTGTGTTGCCCTCTCCTCCACCGAAGCACAGTACATTGCCCTGAGTGAAGCAACAAAGGAAGCTGTGTGGCTGTGTGAGCTGCTAGCAAGCCTTGGACAGCAGCAGACCACAGCCACCACCATCTACTGTGAAAACGTGAGCGCCATTGCTCTAAAGAAGAACGCCGAGTTTCACGCCCGCACCAAGCACATAGACTTGCGGTACCACTTCATCCGCGAGCTCGTGGCAAAGCAGGTGGTGCAGATCAAGTTCTACCCTTCAAGCATGACGTTGGCAAACTTCCTGACCAAGCCGCTGGCAGCGCACCGCTTTCATCAGCTAAGGGGACAATGCGGACTTGTGTGATTTTTATTCTCGCAAAGTGGGAGAATGATGGATATGAGAGTGCCAGAAAGTGACAAAAATAGGTTGCTTGATAGAAATCATCTGGCATGACAGTTGCATAGAGAATGTTTCATAGGTTCCAACGCACTTTACAGAACTCAATACGGAGTACGTTTGAGTGAGATATGGATTTCTAAAGTTTGGAGATCATGGGTCGGGTTCAAGTGACGACATGAGCACTTTGAGCTCAAAAGGCGACAGGATTATTGGCCAGGACGACTGAGAGCAGCCTTCAAGGAGAAAAGGCGGCTGGAGGACCTCCAAGAGACTTCAAGGAAGGTTTAGACCACGATTTTTGGTCGTCCAAGTGGTGTGAGACATAATTCTCTTGTGTGACAAGGTGATTGCCGCTGATCCCGCTAGGCTAGGAGAGTGTGCTAGAGGGTAGACTTTGACAGAGTGTATCTCAGTGCTCCCTAGGCCAAATGAGGCATATAAGGGCTTGTTAGCAAGCAGTGACAATTTACTTTCCCACTCAAGAGTCGATTTAAACATTCGCGTCCTCTGCAAATCTACATTCGCTGCCATAATTCTTGTCTGTGCAATCTGCAACCCCCTCTCACAAACAGTTGGTCCTGCCTAGGCGGCTCTTAGTGAGCCTGATCACCTCCTTGAGGGTTGCCCCAGTTTCCATCAACCTAGCACTTACCTTGTTGAGACATGAATAAACCTTCAAATATACTATAGAGCACCTTGGCCATAAACAGTTTACAAGGTATGTGGTCAAGTGGTAGGGTTAGAATGCTTTATGTAGTATGTATGAGTCGTAACATAACCTCCGAGACGTAAAGCATTAAATTGAAGGCTATTGTAGTGGATATACACCTGCTCCTCTGAACGCGCCACAACTTTGAAGCAAAAATGGGTGAATTTATACATACCTGATGTACACGAGTCCTTAAAGTTTATGGCACTTTTTTTGCCATCGCATTCCTAGCCCACAGTGTGCCAACCTAGAGATGTCAATAAACTGAGTTTATCTTCTCCACATGAGCCTTCCTTGAACTTATCTATTATAATAGGTTCTAAACCATTTCTACCAATTTTAAGAACTAATATTGGATGTATCAATGTTCTAATATGATTTGGTCTATTTCTCAACATTTATGGATTAATGCTCATATCATCTCCAAATCTGTTGACTTCTTGGAGGAGTTTCTTAAAACTACTACTCAAAACACCACCACTGTCCTTCCCTTTAAGCGTGAAATACCACAATAGTACATCATTTTTTGTGTATCTCTAGTTTAGGTGCGTTTAACAGCTTTGATGTTTGACATCAAGGTACACTACAGATTATCACAATTTTTCCATATTTCCGACTTTCTTGAATTGTCCTCTATGTAAAACCTCATCCTTGCACGACCTCTGTTTTAATCTTCATGTAACCATGGCTAAGCTGTTCACATCATGCAAAGATGTGGAGGAAGTGCTATTAACTTGGCAAAACCTGGGTAGGGCCTCATCACACTTATGTTTTGTGGATGACATGTTACATTTTTCATTCTTGGTTTTTCTGGTTTCCTTCATTTGTGAGCATATTGCTGATTAGAATAAGGCATTTACATGGTTGTATGTGATGATTGAATAAGGCATTTTCTTCTCAATTTATGTGATGGATACAAAGTGAGACACTTTTGGTGTATACTGTTGACGTTGCTACCATGTCTAGCTTCCCCTATTGGCCCATGTACATTGCCCATCCATCCCTCTGATTTACCTTTTATTTCATTTGCACAAATAAGGCTTACTTTTTACTGACATGAGCTCCTCCCAAAATGGCTTAACTTAGCTCTAGGCACCATGTTTCTTTCCTTCTTAAAAACGAATTGTATTGATGATCGTGCATGGGCATGTGCTCTCATATCGGAGGCCCTCGAAACACACTTTTGTGGGAAAACAACTATTAGATAACTTGATTTACTCTTTGACTTGCCATGATTTTAGGTTCTTGCTCATAATGAATGCCTGAAGTGCAGGATACCCTCTTTGAGTTGCTCGAAAGTCGCTACAAGCATGGAAGTGTAGCAACTTATTATATCTTCCCTCATTGGTAAAACCTTGATAGAAATTGTCAACCAAACATCGATGTTGTACTTTTGCCCATCTTTGTTAAAAATAGTTTTTTTTTCAGTTTTCCCATGAGTTTGTTAAGAAACTGTACCAGGATTGGGTAGATTCCTTTTAAAAAGATAAGCTGACTATGACATTTACTTGAGCCTTTGTTGTGAAGAAGGCTAGCATGCGCGCACACGGAAGGCACATGGCAGACCAAACCAATGATTTGATAAAATGGAGGGAAAAAACATAAGGGTCTCCACGACCATTGGATTTTCGACTCAAAGTATGGAGATACAAAGTCAGAGAGCAATATGTGCCATTGTTTTCCATTAATACCAAAAAGTTGGAAAACATGAAGGTTTGAAGTTTACCAATCAAGGTAGTTGGACGAAGGCTTGATTGAATCAGATTGGGTCGTTTTGCATGAAAATGGGTGTCACTTGAATCAAAACCTAAATTTAATGATAATGGGTGAAGTTATGGTGTTTATTGTCAAAAATCTTTACAAGGTCCATGAATTCATGAAAGCAAGCCACGTCATTGTTACAAGGAGCTACTCTTGTTTCAATGATAGCAAAACATGGAATGTAAAACATGCATACGACTCGTAGATTCACTTTCTCACACATGGGTAACATCAAGTCAAGAAAAGACCTAAGAATTCTTGATGTGGTATGCATTGAACAATTTGATGTGCTCGATGAACTCGAATCACCATGAATCTTTGCAATGAGTTGAGTTTTCTTAGCATGAGAGGTGTCTTTAGTGTTTTTCATTCATTCCACTAGAGTCCAAATACTCATAATTATCTTTGAAAAGGAAAGGACGGCATGCATGTTGAGCAGGAGACAAAGAGTAAAAATGGAATGGTTGAACCATTATCAACCCACATATCGAATAATAGACGTTCACGACGCTTATGAAGTTTTTTTAAATGAGATTGACAAATTAAACTAATTTTTGAATACAAGAGTGTCATTCATGGTGAAACTCCATGTGAGAATCGTTGAGATAAAGTTTCATACGTTACTTCTAAAACATATAACATAAAAAGAAAACAATGAGTTGGATCTAACACAAGATGCAACTTTAGAGATGGTTTCTGAGAAGATATCTTCCTAAAAAATGTTTTTGTTTGTGGAATACAAATATATACAAAGGATGTTATTCTACACATTAATCTACCAGGAGCAATGGAAATGTTTAGTCCCTATTTGGTAAGAAATCTTGCATATAATATGTGTAAAGTGACTCTCAGGAAAGAACATCAAGCTTTCAGCATCATCATTGTAGTCCAAGTTGGTTTGCATTCGCGATGCCAAACATGATGTTTGACAATGATGATTTGTCATGCAATTGTGGACATACGTTTTGCAATAGCGTTCATGAATGTTAATAGCAACAACATCAAGGTCTCTTTGAGAACGACTTTGAAGCAGTATTTTTAACAAGGGAAAATGTCCATGGTGAAGGTCAACCAACAATTGTCATCAAAGAAATCTTTTTGAGTCAGTTTGTGCGAATTTTCTTGTATGTCAAGAAACTTTTGGAAGTTAATTTTGCATCGAGATTTTGATGCATGTGTTGGTGATGGGCATAGATGTGTAGTAACTTAGATTGCAATAACATGGTAATGAAATAGCTACTTATCTGATGAGAAACAAAGACAGTTGTAATGAGAAGAATCACATGTAATCTTATACATATGGCATGATTTTCATCCCGCTAAATGTTGGATGTTCCAAAAAAAAATATAGAAAACAATGGAAAAAGAATCAGATGTGAATGCTGTTGCATGTGAATTTGGCCATAATGTTACTAAGATAACAATGTGCATACCAGAAAAAAAGTATGCATAATATAGGAATTTTTGTTTTTTAATGCTCAAAAAGTTCTTAAAGGATTCCTAAATCAAAGAATAAATCAAAGATACAAAGTATTTGGTAAGTTAACAAACGTAAAAGATTACTTATCTGAAGAGGTCAGATTATAAATTAAACAAATGTTTAATATTACAAACATTTGTTTGTTTGCATCAAAATTAGATGGTCTAGATAGTTTGAATAATTTAAAGGTAGCATAAAAATCCATGGGAAACTATTAAAACGGTGTATTGATAGAATCACGTGTATGATGATTCGTTTTTTACATGACATGCATATCAAAATGTAGAAAGTTTTTGCAAGTCATTATTTACTCTCTTATGACATATGATCATGATTTAAGACAACATTATGCCCTTTAAAGCTTATATTTCTAACTAAGAGACCAATAAGGATTATTAAAACTTAGTTTTTGAATTATTATAGCTATTTCATTTTCTATTTGAACTGGTTAACTCTTTTAGCACAAATTCATAGATGATTTCCTTGATGATTCCTCACGGTTTATTGTATCATGTTATTTATAGGTATTATAGATGTTTATAATGCGTATCTAATCACAATTGGCGTAGAATTTCCTTGAAAGTTTTCTTTACAATGTGTCTCTTCATAAAATCAGCATTAAGGTTTTTGTAATTTTAGACACTCGAAGTGATATCATGTCACATGTTGATTTGGATAAGTGATTCTAGAGATGAAAGAACTGATGAGGGCGTCAACATTGCTGTTTGGATTCTGTTGTCTTTTTTTTAATTTTCAGAAATCATGCTTCTGAATTTTGTTTGGTATCATGAACAAACTGAATTCAAACTAATCATGCTTGAAGGTGTTTTTTTTTTCTTATGTTTGAATCTTGTATTTAATTCATACTAGGAAGCACATACAAGATAGCCAAGAGCTTATTGGACCATTATTGCCATAAATACCCAAAACTATGTTTTTATGAAAAAAATACATAATGACCTCTTCAGCAACTCTCTTTGGCTTCAACCATTAGATCTAATGCTCCACATCATCCACAGATCCATCTTAGTTAACCATAGACATCGTCCCCTCCCTCACACTTCATGCACTCTTCTTACTCTACAACAAAATGGAAACAATTGAACACTTTCTTGTGCGATGTTGCGACTTTCAACCTAAAAGAAATTATGTTGTCTTTTCGTCTTTCATGACCGCAATTGCATTTCCCAACAGCCTCCTCAAATGCACCACTGTTATGGACTAGTGTTGATTTTTGGAAATCACACGAACCAACATAGCACATTGTCCATACTAAGTGAAGTAAGGTGAACCAAGAAACAACCCCTCTAACAATTTGAGCAACCATACCCCACCTCCTTGAATACTCCATCTACACATATCTAAGAAGAATCCAACCCCCTATTCGCAAAAGAAGCAGAATATGGCAATAAAATTTCACTTGTATAACACACTCTCAATTCACGAGTTACTCAAGAGAATAGAGAAAACATGATAAGAATACTCACAAAACTCTACTGTTGGCAGAAGCACTTTGCGTTACAGATGTTGTCAGTTTCGAAGGGGCCTCGTTTGGTGTCTTGGCTGTCGTATCCCCACTAGGGGAATGGGGTCGAATTCGCAATGCTTGCGCTGTTTCTTTGTGGCTCCAACCGCACGACGCGGATCGGTGCACCCTAGGCAGGTGCACCCTGGTCATAAACGTTGCCCAGGTGCCCGTCGTTCCTCGTATTCTCGTCCATGTTCAGCCTTAGCCGGGAAACCCGGAGAAACCCGTGGGGCATCTGTGGCGCCCGAGGGATCTGGGAGGACTGCCGAATCCGCTGCCTTGCCTGTTACGACGGCTAGAAAATCTCCTTGTGCGCCTCGTGCGTTCTCCGTTCACTCTCCGCGCACAGTGGAGGACGGCAGGATTCACGGAAGAAGTATGTCTGTCGTCATTTTTGGACGTGGCTTGGAAAGTCAGAGTTCACCGACTCTCATGTTTCTTCGCACACTCCGTTCGAGGATAGATTGATAGATAGACTATGATTATAATCGTCGCTACCTGACCACGAGGAATGGACGGTTGCACAGAGCCACACGTGACGGTGAGATTCAGCAGGGACAAACAAACCGAACAATCATGAGAAGGGACATGCATGTGCCTATCGTTCGTGGAAAGATTGGAGTGCCGATGAGGAAGTGGGTGGACACAAGTCCCACGTGCCCGGTGGATGTTGGGCGTGCCTTGGATTTGATGAATAGGCAGCGCCTAACCACGCCACTCAACTTACTGGCAAGAATGATGTCATCATGAAACTTCCCTCGACATTATTACTCGATATGAAGAAGAATACAAGGTTGATCATTCATACAATTTGGTTTGCAGGTATCGAACCATCGTCAACCCTCCAATAGGCAATTCACAAAATATTTGAAGGCCGATTCCCTGAAAGGCGCGTCGAAAGTTGAGTGGCGTCAATAGGCGCTGCCTATTTGTCGAATCCCAGGCACGGCCGTTACCTGTCGGATGCATTTGCAGTCATTGTACGATCGCCGTTTACTACATGCGCGTGAATGACAATGGACAGGACTGTCCGATGATCGCCTTCAAGTCCAAGGATCGATGTCACTGGACATGAGCGAAATGGGGGGAGGTGAGATGGCAAGTTTTATAAAATTTAATGGGCGAGAAACCTCTGCGAGCCTCAGAAAACGACGTCACAAACTCAGTGGGTAAGATGGCGACGTTCATATATCCTCACCCAGCAACGTTCAATGACATTGGACAGGACTGTACCTTGGACCCCCACACACGCACAAAAAGCCGCTATCTAGGGACTAAGAAGAGCTATTCATTACGGGATCGTTCTGTGATGTATGATTTGCGGGATTTTACGGCGAAGGTGGCTTTCAACAGTAGGGAGATCTCAAATACAAATTCAGGCTTTCGTTTTCAATCATCCAATGCTGCACTCAAAATCAGAGTTTGACCTCATTCAAAAAGAAACAATCGATATAT
The DNA here is from genome assembly GCA_023375785.1 of Penium margaritaceum. Classification (NCBI taxonomy): domain Eukaryota; kingdom Viridiplantae; phylum Streptophyta; class Zygnematophyceae; order Desmidiales; family Peniaceae; genus Penium; species Penium margaritaceum. The sequence goes on along the minus strand of SZWC01015352.1, from coordinate 14,053 downwards.
TCGCCGTAATTAATCCAATTATTCCACGAATGCCCTCAATCAGACGCAAAAGGAAAAAATAATATATGCATCAACCATGCGCGGAAACCAAGAAAAAAGGAATCACAAGCGCAATAACTATTCGAACGCAAAATACGCACAGCCAAAAAGAGATTAGCGGTCGCCTTTCAGCACTAGACACTAAGGGCCAGCAAGCGTACATGACGACTTTACAAGGAGCATTTTCAAGAACGTTAGTGTGACATGACCCAGGAACAACAAAAATTGGGTCAATTACTTCGTTAGGAAAGAGTTCGAAACTTTATTGTCTTAGGTGATTCGACTCGCAAACAATTAACAGACCTAGTTCGACACAAAACTTATTTGCAGTCTCCGCAGGGCCGCTCCATTTTTTTATAACCGACAAATTTTAAATCGTTCTTCTGTCCTCCAAATAACATAAGAGAATCTTTCCTAGTACGAACATAATCTACTAAATGAATACATGCATAGATAACGCAACGGAAACTTTTTTCACAGGCACGATAGCTAAATCTAGGTCAATCTCATAAGACATACTCCATCATTAAAAAGGAATCAACCATCAACTTAAGTGGTACATAAAAAAACAACAAATATAAATAAAGAAACTAATTTTCATCTCATTATACTTCAAGGGGAAGTTTCAATGATTTTGTAGCTTTAATGATAATTTATAAGGAATCAAATCAAAACACATGGAAACGTTTACATTCTTTTTATACGAGAACAAATCACTAGGAAAAACATGAAATTCAATTTCCCTTAAACAACATATTTACACCATAATTAAATTGAAAACTTATAAAATGGGAAATTAATGGGTACAATTATCTTTTCATATTGTAAATAGTAACATTTATTTTCCATGGATGTTTTAAACATGGAGTTCATATTTTTTCATATCTACGAAAACATGACAAAAACAACTAGTGGAAAACTCTATCATAACGATAGAAGATCCGTAATGTTTCATAAAACTAGCATTGTTATGGTTATGAATTCCGGATAAATGATAAAATGTAAACATATATTTTTTCAATGTATTTAAAAACTTTACAAAAAGACTAATTTTCATGAAAATTTTTGAAAGAATGGTTAAAGAGTTTTCATATCGCCAAAAAGTAAATGGAAATTATACTTACGATGGTAAAACAATAAGCAGTTTTATTCAAGGAAAAACAATAAAAATTCATATTCAAATTGGATTAAAAAACAAATGAATTGAAATGATTTGTATCATTTACTTCATTTCAAAAGCCTCTAAAAAAACTTTGTTTTAGTTCTATAGTTCATCCATGAAGAATATTGTCTAAGGTCTAGAAACCGTGAAATGAAATTCCATTACATGTTTGTGCATATTCAAACTCTCAAAACATATTTACAGTCATTTTCACCAAGGTTGAAATTTTTCTAAAAGAAATGAACTATTAACAAAATTTTCTAAAGTATTTGAATTTCATCATTTATTTAAAACTCATAACCATAACATTGTTATTTTTATGAAACAACACAAAAGTTTTATCATTAACGTAAATAGTTGCATTATTTCTTCTAGTGTATTCATCAACGTGAAAAAAAGCTTTGAACTTGCTCCATGTTGAAAACTAATTTGGAAAGGAAGTTTTACTTTTTACAATATAAAAAGTTAGTAAGAAGTAACTTCTATTGAGACGCAAAAGTTTTTATTTTAAGTGACATGTAATAAAATGATTATGATCTTGATCTTTATTTTGAAGATTTTGAAGACAAAAATTCAATATTGTTTTCATTTGATTCTTCATCCATTATCGTTTGAGTTACAAAATCATTAAAAGATCCCCTCTATCATAATGTAATAAATATTTTCTATCGTTAATTGAAGTTGTCAATCACCACTCAATTTGATACATGAATTCTTTTTTTTTCTGACGAAGAAATATGTCATATTACATAAACCCATATCTAGGTGTTATGTATGTGCGAAGTGTTTCTGTCGCACGATTTAGACATTAACATTCTCCATGGAACACTTTTTGACTAGAAACGATCTTTTGTATAAGTTTGAGGCCAAAAGAATGATTTCGAACTAATCGTTCAAAGAAATTAGTGCAACCCTGCGGAGACTGGAGTTACTTACTACAAATACGTTTTGTGACGTAGAAGTCTTGTCAATGCGTTGCGAGTTGAATCACCAAAGATAACAATGTTTCATACTAGTAGCTAACAAAGAAATTCACCCATAATGAAATTGGTCAATTACTTTGTTAGCTACGGGTTTCATGGTTAACTATCTTTGGTGGTTTGACTTATAACTTGTTTTCACTACCTGTCCTCTCACCAAACCTATTCACAATAAGCAGCCCCGAAATTCTTCCAAGTGCTCCTAACTTTGTTACCATTGATTCACGAATCGTCATTGTAGCCTTGAAGCGGTAGAAACGTTCTTTCCTAGCCTTAAGATGTTTGAATGATTGGATATATTCCGAGTTTACTACAGACACATTGTGAAGGAAAGTTGAGCCTAATCTACATCAGATTAATTTTTTTTTCGCTTAGCCAGATTATGAAATGTTCAAACATTCTTATGGTTCCTATAGAAAAGAATCAACAACCTCAGGACAACAAATCATTAACACTTCGTTCTATGCATTACATCCATACGTTTGAGGTTAAGAAAGAATAAATTGAAAATATTTTGCATAAAAAAATAAAGAATATATTACAAAACATTTAATATTTTTATCAACGATTCATAATCTATTCTGATGAAGTCAGCATAGTTGCGTAAAGATCAGGGCTACTTACTACAAATACGCTCTGTCACTGGACACGTTTTGTAAAAAAATTGTAAGTCAAATCACCTAAGACATTAAAATATGAAACCCGTCATTAACGAAGAAAATGACCCCAAGAAAATGGATTAACTATTTTTTGTGAACAAGTAGTCCGATAATTGATTGTCTTGTGTGATTCAACTCACAAATATATAATACTAATTTGTGGTAAGTAGCCCCGATCTTTGTGGGGGCACTTCAATGCTTCTAAACAACCAATTTGAAATCATTCTTCTGGCCTCGAACTTACACAAAAGATCTTCCGTAGTCCAAAAATTGTACCGAAGAATTATTTGTCCAAATCATGCAACAAAAGCTTTTTTCATACACACCATAACTAAATATAGGTCTTTCTAATAAGAAAATTTGCTTCGTTAGGGAAAAAACAAGTCACTCATGAAATAAAAATGTACATTGAAATTGAAAACTTGTTAAAAAAACATAAATTTTCCTTTATTCATAAATCTAGAGGAAGCTTAGATGAATTTTTAGCCTTACCGATGATGTACAAATAGTGAAATCAAAATACAATGAAATACTGAGATTCACCTTCTACGAATGAGTATATTTGGAAAAAAATGAAATGAAGTCACATTAAATTATGTTTTTGCGACTTCATGAAAGGGAGAAATCATAAAGTGATAAACAATTTGGCACAATCCTATATTTTTATGTTGCAGAAAGCAAATGTTCTATTCCAACGTTGTTTTCAACATGAAGGAATATCACAACTTTTATTCATGTTGATTAAAAAAGAAACTTTTATGAAAAATTAATCTTGAGGATAGAATATGTGTGATGTTCTCACGAGGGTCGAGAAACTTCTCAACCCTCGTGAAAACAATTGTAAGGATGGGTTTAGAAGACAAAAACCCCAAGAAGTGTAATTTAATTCAATGTCAAGTTTGAAATATTCTACACAATGTTTTTTATGGAATTACTATAATACAAAAACATCATATTGTTATAATCGTTTGAAATGAAGTAATAATGTAGAAATCTATAGATAATTCAAGTGAAAGGCCTCTCATAATATGATTTTCTGATGTTATACTTTCCCATTTAATATGGTTTTACCAACGTGAAATAAAATTCAGTTACGCAGTGGGGGATATTGAAATTATTAAGCCATCCTTGCAAAAGTTTTCATTCGAGAAAAGACGTTTTGTAAAGGAATAAACTACTTACAAAACAATATCATACATCTAAATTTCATTATAAATCCGGATATCATAACCATATCATTGTTATTTTTATGAAACATCACCAACATTATATTCTTAAGAGTTTGTTTTGCACAATTTTGATATATATACATATAAATATAGATATACATATAGAGAAAGATATAGATATGGATATAGATATAAAAATAAATATAGATGTAGATATAGATATGGACATAGATATATATACATATAGATATAGATATAGATATAGATATAGAGATAGATATAGATATAGATATAGATATAGATATAGATGTAGATATAGATATAGATATAGATATAGATAAAGATATAGATATAGATATAGATATAGATATAGACATAGATATAGATAAAGATATAGATATAGATATAGATATAGATATAGATATAGATATAGATATAGATATAGATATAGATATATATAGATATAGATATAGATATACATATAGATATAGATATAGATATAGATATAGATAGAGATATAGATATAGATAAAGATATAGATATCTAAATATGTATACATGGAAATTTACATATACATAGATTGAAACATGAATTCATATTTTGATGTACATATATATTTTTTGAATTGTTTATATAAAGATATACATATGTATAGAATAGGATATTTATAAAAAATATAGATAACAATTTACATGTAGATGAATACATAGAAACAGATATATGTATGTATAGATATAGATATAAACAAAGATATGGATATAGATATGCACAAATATACATATAGATATAAATATATATATAAATCAGTATTTTAATAGATGAATACATAAAGAAATAATTTAAAACATATAAATGTAATATAAATGTATGTACAAATGTATACATAAATATGTTTTACATTAATTGAAGTCACAAAAACATCAATTTTATACGTAAAAGTTTAAAAACTTACAAATTAGTATTCAGATGTTCACTTTCATGAAATTTTGAAAATGAATATATGATAAGGATTCTTATATGATTATCATTACAAATATAGGGTGAAATTTGGCTTTTCATGCATCAAATGGTTTACAAAACTTTCAAAGGGGATCAAGAGATTCATTTTGAAGAAATCTACATCTAAATGATTATTCATTTTTTAATTATTGTAAATTTAATTGAACAACTAAAAAAATTTGACCACATGAAATTTTCTTATGTATAAGTGCTTGTATTTTGTTTGTTTTTGGTTTCGAAAATTTTGAAATACCTGTTTTGCATTTTTCATATTTTTGTTTTTTTCCATAACATTAAACAGGAGAGAAACAATGTATTAATATTTTGTATTTATTAATTATTCTTGCACGATTTTTTGGGATCATTTGAAATTTTTGAGTTTTCATCTTATTGTCTCAGTTATAGCATTGATGTTTGGTTTTTATCATCCCCGTGGTATAGGTGGTGTACATTAACTTGAAAGGAACTTCTTCTCATAAGGACTGCTTATGCCATTTTGATTTACAGTTGTTAGTTGCCACGTTTGGCGGCACTTTTAGTTGCTGATTTGTGGGACAACGTCCTTAGATTCAAATTCTTACTTCGCCTATGCATTTGCAATTCTGAATGCTCCCACAAAGTCACAAAAACTATAGTGAAGACATAATATGCGTGTGATATCTAAGTCTGATGTGCATCCACGATGTGAAATTCACACGATGTGAATTTCACATCGTGGCGAACGTGGTGAATTTCACACAGTATTCGAAGTGGTACTGCGTGATATTCGACGTGGCAACCCTCGCTGGCACATGTAGTTAATGCCTTTTAGAGGGGAAAGATCGACATGCGGAAGGGGACAAAAGTTAAGTTATGTTTAATTTGTTAACGTCAGGTCATGAAGCCATCGTGAGGAGAAAACAAACAGTGAGGTTCATTGATTACCTCTCATCTAAAGATGAGCACTCATGGAGTGTGACCTACTCCGATGTATTTATATTTTTTTATGTACCAAAGGGCCCTTTCCTGTACACGGGGTGGAGCACAAACCCGTTCTATAGTCAAAGAGATGTTCTTAGTGGAAAAACGTTTTGTATACATTAAGTGTTTCTTCCATTATTTTGGGAGATTTTCATTCAAATGTTGATTCTGATAAAAGAAAAAAATCACACCAATGTTACAAGTTTGAAAGTCGTTGAAGGCGCCACAACCACTTACGAGTGCACTTTGAGGAAGGTGATTTCATTCTACTTTCATACCTTCAAAATAAATTTGTAATTGAAAACCTTAGAAAAAGTAATTAAGGTTTTCTTTAGGGGCATAGCACAAGTACAAAAGTGAGAGCAAAAATGCAAGATTGCAAGTGAGAAAGCAACAAGAGAGGGCGATTTAGAAACAAAGAACTGGTCTTATGTGGGAGAGGTGAGGCGCGCGGTGTCGACTAAATGTGTAAGAGCCTGTAATTTTCAAATCAAAATCGTTTATCACATGAGAATGGTCTAGTTGAGAAGTGTTCCGGTTCCATTCTTAAAGTTTTTAGTTTGATTCGACGCTTTTGCTGCTTCTGTTTTGCTTGATTGTGCGTCGTAACGGAAAAAAACCTGAAAGGTGGCTATCGGCTTTTCGACGAAACCCACCTTGTCTTTTCGCTACTCTTTGTTCGTTTGTGTTCTTTGCGCACGTTCTCCTCGAACTTGTTTGTATCACAAAGGCGTTACATGCGATTGTTATTCCTCCACCGGGAGGTCCAGGAGCAACCACTCAAGATTCGTTCTGCTCATTTAGGCGTTGAACCGACGACTTCGATTTCGATCTTGATTTTATAGCTGGGCGCGGGAGGCGGCACGGCGAGCGGCCTGGCGAGTGCTCGCAAGTGTTTGCGATTGCACCTTTTTCGTTTTCCAGAATCAAACGTCGAATCAAACCTCTCCCGCTGATTCCTCATGGCCTCTCGGCCAACTACACCTATGTGGCAGGTGTCCCAATGTCTTGGTAATGTCTTATTTGTGTTTTTCCCAGAATCATAAGAAGTTGCCATGTTGAGGACGTTAACGCTAAAGATGTGAACAAAATTCAGTTTTAGTTTACATGTAATCGAATCGACGACGTAAAGCCCACGAAGACACCGAATTAAACACTACGACATTTCAAGGAATTTCACTACATCGGACGTGCTTTCCGTCGAACCACGCATTGATGCGTGTGGCGGCTATCGTCTACCCGTGAAATTAGGAGATATTGCCGTCTTCTCCGGATGACAATAACCCGCGAAAGTTACGGAGGAGGGACTTCGATACCGCGGTTTCGAACCCGACCCCGGATTTCCCAAAAGCAACGAAGAATCACAAATCGAGCGTGAAACTACTTAAACCCTAGAATCAAAATCAATGTTTAAGGCGTCGGTTCAACGCCTTAACATCACAGTCTTAAGCGAGCGTGGATGCACATTAGTCTCAGGTAGCTCTTGCAGATTATGTCTTCACTACATAAACTAACACTCACCGCGCAATCTTCGTTAGTGTTTTCTGCCCCTATCGATGACTTCGCTGTGCCATTGTCGAAGACACCGAAGCAATGCTCGCATGTTGGTTGGGCAAGATGGAGCCTTCTTCACATAACCCAGAATTTCAAGGTCCCGTTTCTTAAGAACCCTGATGCATGACAGCAAGTTCGGCGATGGAAGGCTTTGCCGGCGGTTAGTTGCTACCTTGAGCCAACGCGACTTATCACTCAGTCACGTGTATTCGGCAAATCGGGACGGCATGCAGAAATGGCACCTGGAAAAGGACTGCCTAACTGCTAAGATAGGTAGGATTTTGTTTCAATAGTGCTGTCGAACAAGGGAGACAGAATTGCCGTCGGGCTATGGATTGACTCGCTCCTAGAGATGAAAGCTCATCTGAGATGGGCATCCACAAAACGTAGACGAAGCACTTCTAGATTTCCTTCCGAAGCACAAAACAATCAACAGGAAAATATCCGCATACCCCGGGTTTCGGCACCGATAGCGCCAAACCCCCCGACGCTGAGCTTTTGCGTTCAAGATGCCCCGTGTTGTAAAGTTTGAGCACAGAGTGCCCCGACTTCCACAATTTGGTCCTAAGGTGCCCCGTGTGAATTCGGCGTGCCCCGCGGGGTAAATAGTGTCGCTTCGACGTACCCCTACATGACGGGGTACATAGAATGTTCTCACATACCCCGCCTGGACAGTTTGTTTCATGCCAAAAAGTAGGATCTCATGTAGTTCATTACGTCAACGTCGACTGTAACAAAATGGTACCTTAAGAAGAACCCGTTTTTGGATGTATTCGCCAGGGCACTTCTTCGTACGTTTTCGATGTCGTGCACTGGACACGTTAA
>SZWC01015351.1:14259-27774 GCA_023375785.1 Penium margaritaceum | reverse complement strand
TCCTCCTCCTCCTCCTCCTCCTCCTCCTCCTCCTCCCCACACCCTCTCCTCTTGGTCAATGGCAATGTTGATTTTTTGCATGTGCTGATTCTGCTTCTAGAACTATTGCAAGAGGTTGTCGTGGTCTCACCAAGGCGTCACCATACTCACTGCTGACAGGAATCTCCTCCGTGTCGTGAGATGCAGGTTGCACTTTTACGATGCCATTGCGCTCGCCAACCGCTTCAACAGGACTGTCGTTTTGCCCAACGTCGGGAACAGGTGCAGCTGGAAACAACTCCGCATGCATGTGCATGCGAAAAGACAGTGTGAGCTGTGGATGTGCACACGTGAAAAGACAGTGTAAGCTGTGGATGTGCACACGTGAAAAGGCAGTATGAGCTGTGGATGTGCACACGTGAAAAGACAGTGTAAGCGGTGGATGTGCACATGTGAAAAGACAGTGTGAGCTGTGGATGTGCACACGTGAAAGGACAGTGTAAGCTGTGGATGTGCACACGTGAAAAGACAGTGTGAGCTGTGGATGTGCACACGTGAAAAGACAGTGTGAGCTGTGGATGTGCACACGCGAAAAGACAGTGTGAGCTGTGGATGTGCACACATGAAAAGACAGTGTGAGCTGTGGATGTGCACACGTGAAAAGACAGTGTGAGCTGTGGATGTGCACACGTGAAAAGACAGTGTGAGCTGTGGATGTGCACACGTGAAAAGACAGTGTGAGCTGTGGATGTGCACACGCAAAAAGACAGTGTGAGCTGTGGATGTGCACACGTGAAAAGACAGTGTGAGCTGTGGATGTGCACACGTGAAAAGACACTGTGAGCTGTGGATGTGCACACGTGAAAAGACAGTGTGAGCTGTGGATGTGCACACATGAAAAGACAGTGTGAGCTGTGGATGTACACACGTGAAAGGACAGTGTAAGCTATGGATGTGCACACGTGAAAAGACAGTGTGAGCTCTGGATGTGCACACGCGAAAAGACAGTGTGAGCTATGGATGTGCACACGCGAAAAGACAGTGTGAGCTGTGGATGTGCACACATGAAAAGACAGTGTGAGCCGTGGATGTGCACACGTGAAAAGACAGTGTGAACTATGAATGGGCAGACGTGAAAAGACAGTGTAAGCTGTGGATGTGCACACGTGAAAAGACAGTGTAAGCTGTGGATGTGCACACGTGAAAAGACAGTGGGAGTTGTGGATGTGCACACGTGAAAAGACAGTGTGAGCTGTGAATGTGCACACGCGAAAAGACAGTGTGAGCTGTGAATTTGCACACGTGAAAAGATAGTGTGAGCCGTGGATGTGCACACGCGAAAAGACAGTGTGAGCTGTGGATGTGCACACGTGAAAAGACAGTGTGAGCTGTGAATGTGCACACGTGAAAAGACAGTGTGAGCTGTGGAGGTGCACACATGAAAAGACAGTGTAAGCTATGAATGTGCACACGTGAAAAGACAGTGTGAGCTGTGGATGTGCACACGTGAAAAGACAGTGTGAGCTGTGGAGGTGCACACATGAAAAGACAGTGTAAGCTATGAATGTGCACACGTGAAAAGACAGTGTGAGCTGTGGATGTGCACACGTGAAAAGACAGTGTGAGCTGTGGATGTGCACACTTGAAAAGACAGTGTAAGCTGTGAATGTGCACACGTGAAAAGACAGTGTGAGCTGTGGATGTGCACACGTGAAAAGACAGTGTGAGCTGTGGATGTGCACACTTGAAAAGACAGTGTAAGCTGTGAATGTGCACACGTGAAAAGACAGTGTGAGCTGTGGATGTGCACACGTGAAAAGACAGTGTGAGCTGTGGATGTGCACATGTGAAAAGACAGTGTCAGTTGTGGATGTGCACACGCGAAGAGACAGTGTGAGCTGTGGATGTGCACACGTGAAAAGACAGTGTGAGCCGTGGATGTGCACACGTGAAAAGACAGTGTGAGCTGTGGATGTGCACACGTGAGAAGACTGTGTGAGCTGTCGATGTACACACGTGAAAAGACAGTGTGAGCTGTGAATGTGCACACGTGAAAAGACAGTGTAAGCTGTGGATGTGCACACGTGAAAAGACAGTGTGAGCTGTGGATGTGCACACGTGAAAAGACAGTGTGAGCTGTGAATGTGCACACGTGAAAAGACAGTGTAAGCTGTGGATGTGCACACGTGAAAAGACAGTGTGAGCTGTGGATGTGCACACGTGAAAAGACAGTGTGAGCCGTGGATGTGCACACGTGAAAAGTCAGTGTGAGTTGTGAATGTGCGCACGTGAAAAGACAGTGTGAGCTGTGGATGTGCACACGCGAAAAGACAGTGTGAGCTGTGGATGTGCACACGTGGAAAGATAGTGTCAGCCGTGGATGTGCACACGTGAAAAGACAGTGTGAGCTGTGAATGTGCACACGTGAAAAGACAGTGTGAGCTGTGGATGTGCACACGTGAAAAGACAGTGTGAGCTGTGGATGTGCACACGTGAAAAGATAGTGTCAGCCGTGGATGTGCACACGTGAAAAGACAGTGAAAGCTGTGGATGTGCACACGCGAAAAGACAGTGTGAGCTGTGGATGTGCACATGTGAAAAGACAGTGTAAGCTGTGGATGTGCACACGTGAAAAGATAGTGTCAGCCGTGGATGTGCACACGTGAAAAGACAGTGAAAGCTGTGGATGTGCACACGCGAAAAGACAGTGTGAGCTGTGGATGTGCACATGTGAAAAGACAGTGTAAGCTGTGGATGTGCACACGTGAAAAGATAGTGTCAGCCGTGGATGTGCACACGTGAAAAGACAGTGAAAGCTGTGGATGTGCACACGCGAAAAGACAGTGTGAGCTGTGGATGTGCACATGTGAAAAGACAGTGTAAGCTGTGGATGTGCACACGTGAAAAGATAGTGTCAGCCGTGGATGTGCACACGTGAAAAGACAGTGAAAGCTGTGGATGTGCACACGCGAAAAGACAGTGTGAGCTGTGGATGTGCACATGTGAAAAGACAGTGTAAGCTGTGGATGTGCACACGTGAAAAGATAGTGTCAGCCGTGGATGTGCACACGTGAAAAGACAGTGTGAGCTGTGGATGTGCACACGTGAAAAGACAGTGTGAGCTGTGGATGTGCACACATGAAAAGACAGTGTAAGCTGTGGATGTGAACACGTGAAAAGACAGTGTGAGCTGTCAATGGGCACACGTGAAAGGACAGTGTGAGCTGTGGATGTGCACACGTGAAAAGACAGTGTGAGCTGTGAATGTGCACACGTGAAAGGACAGTGTAAGCTGTGGATGTGCACACGTGAAACGACGGTGTGAGCTGTGGATGTGCACATGCGAAAAGACAGTGTGAGCTGTGGATGTGTACACGCAAAAAGACAATGTGAGCTGTGGATGTGCACACATGAAAAGACAGTGTGAGCTGTGGATGTGCACACGTGAAAAGACAGTGTGAACTGTGAATGGGCAGACGTGAAAAGACAGTGTAAGCTGTGGATGTGCACACATGAAAAGACAGTGTGAGCTGTGGATGTGCACACGTGAAAAGACAGTGTGAACTGTGAATGGGCAGACGTGAAAAGACAGTGTAAGCTGTGGATGTGCACATGTGAAAAGACAGTGTAAGCTGTGGATGTGCACACGTGAAAAGACAGTGGGAGCTGTGGATGTGCACACGTGAAAAGACAGTGTGAGCTGTGAATGTGCACACGTGAAAAGACACTGTGAGCAGTGAATATTCACACGTGAAAAGACAGTGTGAGCCGTGGATGTGCACACGCGAAAAGACAGTGTGAGCTGTGGATGTGCACACGTGAAAAGACAGTGTGAGCTGTGAATGTGCACACATGAAAAGACAGTGTGAGCTGTGGATGTGCACACATGAAAAGACAGTGTAAGCTATGAATGTGCACACGTGAAAAGACAGTGTGAGCCGTGGATGTGCACACGCGAAAAGACAGTGTGAGCTGTGGATGTGCACACGTGAAAGACAGTGTGAGCCGTGGATGTGCACACGCGAAAAGACAGTGTGAAATGTGGATGTGCACACGTGAAAAGACAGTGTGAGCCGTGAATGTGCACACGTGAAAAGACAGTGTGAGCTGTGAATGGGCACACGTGAAAAGACAGTGTAAGCTGTGGATGTGCACACGTGAAAAGACAGTGTAAGCTGTGAATGTGCACACGTGAAAAGACAGTGGGAGCTGTGGATGTGCACACGTGAAAAGACAGCGTGAGCTGTGGATGTGCACACGTGAAAAGACAGCGTGAGCTGTGGATGTGCACACGTGAAAAGACAGCGTGAGCTGTGGATGTGCACACGTGAAAAGACAGCGTGAGCTGTGGATGTGCACACGTGAAAAGACAGCGTGAGCTGTGGATGTGCACACGTGAAAAGACAGCGTGAGCTGTGGATGTGCACACGTGAAAAGACAGCGTGAGCTGTGGATGTGCACACGTGAAAAGACAGCGTGAGCTGTGGATGTGCACACGTGAAAAGACAGCGTGAGCTGTGGATGTGCACACGTGAAAAGACAGCGTGAGCTGTGGATGTGCACACGTGAAAAGACAGCGTGAGCTGTGGATGTGCACACGTGAAAAGACAGCGTGAGCTGTGGATGTGCACACGTGAAAAGACAGCGTGAGCTGTGGATGTGCACACGTGAAAAGACAGCGTGAGCTGTGGATGTGCACACGTGAAAAGACAGCGTGAGCTGTGGATGTGCACACGTGAAAAGACAGCGTGAGCTGTGGATGTGCACACGTGAAAAGACAGCGTGAGCTGTGGATGTGCACACGTGAAAAGACAGCGTGAGCTGTGGATGTGCACACGTGAAAAGACAGCGTGAGCTGTGGATGTGCACACGTGAAAAGACAGCGTGAGCTGTGGATGTGCACACGTGAAAAGACAGCGTGAGCTGTGGATGTGCACACGTGAAAAGACAGCGTGAGCTGTGGATGTGCACACGTGAAAAGACAGCGTGAGCTGTGGATGTGCACACGTGAAAAGACAGCGTGAGCTGTGGATGTGCACACGTGAAAAGACAGCGTGAGCTGTGGATGTGCACACGTGAAAAGACAGCGTGAGCTGTGGATGTGCACACGTGAAAAGACAGCGTGAGCTGTGGATGTGCACACGTGAAAAGACAGCGTGAGCTGTGGATGTGCACACGTGAAAAGACAGCGTGAGCTGTGGATGTGCACACGTGAAAAGACAGCGTGAGCTGTGGATGTGCACACGTGAAAAGACAGCGTGAGCTGTGGATGTGCACACGTGAAAAGACAGCGTGAGCTGTGGATGTGCACACGTGAAAAGACAGCGTGAGCTGTGGATGTGCACACGTGAAAAGACAGTGTGAGTTGTGAATGTGCACACGTGAAAAGACAGTGTGAGCTGTGGATGTGCACACGCGAAAAGACAGTGTGAGCTGTGGATGTGCACACGTGAAAAGACAGTGTGAGCCGTGGATGTGTCCACTTGAAAAGACAGTGTGAGCTGTGAATGTGCACACGTGAAAAGACAGTGTGAGCTGTGAATTTGCACACGTGAAAAGACAGTGTGAGCCATGGATGTGCACACGTGAAAAGACAGTGTGAGCTGTGAATGTGCACACGTGAAAAGACAGTGTGAGCTTTGGATGTGCACACGTGAAAAGACAGTGTAAGCTGTGAATGTGCAAACGTGAAAAGACAGTGTGAGCTGTGGATGTGCACACGTGAAAAGACAGTGTGAGCCGTGGATGTGCACACGTGAAAAGACAATGTAAGCTGTGGATGTGCACACGCGAATAGACAGTGTGAGCTGTGGATGTGCACACGTGAAAAGACAGTGTGAGCTGTGAATGTGCATACGTGAAAAGACAAGATGAGCTGTGAATTTGCATACGTGAAAAGACAGTGTGAGCCGTGGATGTGCACACGCGAAATGACAGTGTGAGCTGTGGATGTGGACACGTGAAAAGACAGTGTGAGCTGTGAATGTGCACACGTGAAAAGACAGTGTGAGCTGTGGATGTGCACACGTGAAAAGACAGTGTAAGCTGTGAATGTGCACACGTGAAAAGACTGTGTGAGCTGTGGATGTGCATACGTGAAAAGACAAGATGAGCTGTGAATTTGCATACGTGAAAAGACAAGATGAGCTGTGAATTTGCATACGTGAAAAGACAAGATGAGCTGTGAATTTGCATACGTGAAAAGACAAGATGAGCTGTGAATTTGCATACGTGAAAAGACAAGATGAGCTGTGAATTTGCATACGTGAAAAGACAAGATGAGCTGTGAATTTGCATACGTGAAAAGACAAGATGAGCTGTGAATTTGCATACGTGAAAAGACAAGATGAGCTGTGAATTTGCATACGTGAAAAGACAAGATGAGCTGTGAATTTGCATACGTGAAAAGACAAGATGAGCTGTGAATTTGCATACGTGAAAAGACAAGATGAGCTGTGAATTTGCATACGTGAAAAGACAAGATGAGCTGTGAATTTGCATACGTGAAAAGACAAGATGAGCTGTGAATTTGCATACGTGAAAAGACAAGATGAGCTGTGAATTTGCATACGTGAAAAGACAAGATGAGCTGTGAATTTGCATACGTGAAAAGACAAGATGAGCTGTGAATTTGCATACGTGAAAAGACAAGATGAGCTGTGAATTTGCATACGTGAAAAGACAAGATGAGCTGTGAATTTGCATACGTGAAAAGACAAGATGAGCTGTGAATTTGCATACGTGAAAAGACAAGATGAGCTGTGAATTTGCATACGTGAAAAGACAAGATGAGCTGTGAATTTGCATACGTGAAAAGACAAGATGAGCTGTGAATTTGCATACGTGAAAAGACAAGATGAGCTGTGAATTTGCATACGTGAAAAGACAAGATGAGCTGTGAATTTGCATACGTGAAAAGACAAGATGAGCTGTGAATTTGCATACGTGAAAAGACAAGATGAGCTGTGAATTTGCATACGTGAAAAGACAAGATGAGCTGTGAATTTGCATACGTGAAAAGACAAGATGAGCTGTGAATTTGCATACGTGAAAAGACAAGATGAGCTGTGAATTTGCATACGTGAAAAGACAAGATGAGCTGTGAATTTGCATACGTGAAAAGACAAGATGAGCTGTGAATTTGCATACGTGAAAAGACAAGATGAGCTGTGAATTTGCATACGTGAAAAGACAAGATGAGCTGTGAATTTGCATACGTGAAAAGACAAGATGAGCTGTGAATTTGCATACGTGAAAAGACAAGATGAGCTGTGAATTTGCATACGTGAAAAGACAAGATGAGCTGTGAATTTGCATACGTGAAAAGACAAGATGAGCTGTGAATTTGCATACGTGAAAAGACAAGATGAGCTGTGAATTTGCATACGTGAAAAGACAAGATGAGCTGTGAATTTGCATACGTGAAAAGACAAGATGAGCTGTGAATTTGCATACGTGAAAAGACAAGATGAGCTGTGAATTTGCATACGTGAAAAGACAAGATGAGCTGTGAATTTGCATACGTGAAAAGACAAGATGAGCTGTGAATTTGCATACGTGAAAAGACAAGATGAGCTGTGAATTTGCATACGTGAAAAGACAAGATGAGCTGTGAATTTGCATACGTGAAAAGACAAGATGAGCTGTGAATTTGCATACGTGAAAAGACAAGATGAGCTGTGAATTTGCATACGTGAAAAGACAAGATGAGCTGTGAATTTGCATACGTGAAAAGACAAGATGAGCTGTGAATTTGCATACGTGAAAAGACAAGATGAGCTGTGAATTTGCATACGTGAAAAGACAAGATGAGCTGTGAATTTGCATACGTGAAAAGACAAGATGAGCTGTGAATTTGCATACGTGAAAAGACAAGATGAGCTGTGAATTTGCATACGTGAAAAGACAAGATGAGCTGTGAATTTGCATACGTGAAAAGACAAGATGAGCTGTGAATTTGCATACGTGAAAAGACAAGATGAGCTGTGAATTTGCATACGTGAAAAGACAAGATGAGCTGTGAATTTGCATACGTGAAAAGACAAGATGAGCTGTGAATTTGCATACGTGAAAAGACAAGATGAGCTGTGAATTTGCATACGTGAAAAGACAAGATGAGCTGTGAATTTGCATACGTGAAAAGACAAGATGAGCTGTGAATTTGCATACGTGAAAAGACAAGATGAGCTGTGAATTTGCATACGTGAAAAGACAAGATGAGCTGTGAATTTGCATACGTGAAAAGACAAGATGAGCTGTGAATTTGCATACGTGAAAAGACAAGATGAGCTGTGAATTTGCATACGTGAAAAGACAAGATGAGCTGTGAATTTGCATACGTGAAAAGACAAGATGAGCTGTGAATTTGCATACGTGAAAAGACAAGATGAGCTGTGAATTTGCATACGTGAAAAGACAAGATGAGCTGTGAATTTGCATACGTGAAAAGACAAGATGAGCTGTGAATTTGCATACGTGAAAAGACAAGATGAGCTGTGAATTTGCATACGTGAAAAGACAAGATGAGCTGTGAATTTGCATACGTGAAAAGACAAGATGAGCTGTGAATTTGCATACGTGAAAAGACAAGATGAGCTGTGAATTTGCATACGTGAAAAGACAAGATGAGCTGTGAATTTGCACACGTGAAAAGACAGTGTGAGCTGTGGATGTGCACACATGAAAAGACAGTGTAAGCTGTGGATGTGAACACGTGAAAAGACAGTGTGAGCTGTCAATGGGCACACGTGAAAAGACAGTGTGAGCTGTCGATGTGCACACGTGAAAAGACAGTGTGAGCTGTGAATGTGCACACGTGAAAGGACGGTGTAAGCTGTGGATGTGCACACGTGAAAAGACAGTGTGAGCTGTGGATGTGCACACGCGAAAAGACAGTGTGAGCTGTGAATGTGCACACGTGAAAAGACAATGTGAGCTGTGGATGTGCACACGTGGAAAGATAGTGTAAGCTGTGGATGTGCACACGTGAAAAGACAGTGTGAGCTGTGGATGTGCACACGCGAAAAGACAGTGTGAGCTGTGGATGTGCACACATGAAAAGACAGTGTAAACTGTGGATGTGAACACGTGAAAAGATAGTGTGAGCTGTCAATGGGCACACGTGTAAAGATAGTGTGAGCTGTGGATGTGCACACGTGAAAAGACAGTGTGAGCTGTGAATGTGCACACGTGAAAAGACAGTGTGAGCTGTGGATGTGCACACGCGAAAAGACAGTGTGAGCTGTTAATGTGCACACGTGAAAAGACAGTGTGAGCTGTGGATGTGCACACGCGAAAAGACAGTGTGAGCTGTGGATGTGCACACATGAAAAGACAGTGTGAGCTGTGGATGTGCACACGTGAAAAGACAGTGTGAGCTGTGGATGTGCACACATGAAAAGACAGTGTGAGCTGTGGATGTGCACACGTGAAAAGACAGTGTGAACTGTGAATGGGCAGACGTGAAAAGACAGTGTAAGCTGTGGATGTGCACATGTGAAAAGACAGTGTGAGCTGTGAATGTGCACACGTGAAAAGACAGTGTGAGCTGTGAATTTGCACACCTGAAAATACAGTGTGAGCCGTGGATGTGCACACGCGAAAAGACAGTGTGAGCAGTGGATGTGCACATGTGAAAAGACAGTGTGAGCTGTGAATGTGCACACGTGAAAAGACAGTGTGAGCTGTGGATGTGCACACGTGAAAAGACAGTGTAAGCTGTGAATGTGCACACGTGAAAAGACAGTGTGAGCTGTGAATGTGCACACGTGAAAAGACAGTGTGAGCTGTGGATGTGCACACGTGAAAAGACAGTGTAAGCTGTGAATGTGCACACGTGAAAAGACAGTGTGAGCCATGGATGTGCACACACGAAAAGACAGTGTGAGCTGTGGATGTGCACACGTGAAAAGACAGTGTGAGCCGTGGATGTGCACACGCGAAAAGACAGTGTGAGCTGTGGATGTGCACACGTGAAAAGACAGTGTGAGCTGTGAATGTGCACACGTGAAAAGACAGTGTAAGCTGTGGATGTGCACACGCGAAAAGACAGTGTGAGCTGTGGATGTGCACACGTGAAAAGACAGTGTGAGCTGTGAATGTGCACACGTGAAAAGACAGTGTAAGCTGTGGATGTGCACACGTGAAAAGACAGTGTAAGCTGTGAATGTGCACAGGTGAAAAGACAGTGTGAGCTGTGGATGTGCACACGTGAAAAGACAGTGTGAGCTGTGGATGTGCACACGTGAAAAGACAGTGTAAGCTGTGGATGTGCACACGCGAAAAGACAGTGTGAGCTGTGGATGTGCACACGTGAAAAGACAGTGTGAGCTGTGGATGTGCACACGTGAAAAGACAGTGTGAGCTGTGAATGTGCACACGTGAAAAGACAGTGTAAGCTGTGGATGTGCACACGTAAAAAGACAGTGTGAGCTGTGGATGTGCACACGTGAAAAGACAATGTGAGCTAAGCATGTGCACACGTGAAAAATTAGTGTGAGCCGTGGATGTGCACACGTGAAAAGACAGTGTGAGTTGTGAATGTGCACACGTGAAAGGACAGTGTGAGCTGTGGATGTGCACACGCGAAAAGACAGTGTGAGCTGTGGATGTGCACATGTGAAAAGACAGTGTGAGCCGTGGATGTGCACACTTGAAAAGACAGTGTGAGCTGTGAATGTGCACACGTGAAAAGACAGTGTGAGCTGTGAATGTGCACACGTGAAAAGACAGTGTGAGCTGTGGATGTCAACACGTGAAAAGACAGTGTGAGCTGTGGATGTGCACACGTGAAAAGACAGTGTGAGCTGTGGATGTGCACACGTGAAAAGACAGTGTTAGCTGTGGATGTGCACACGTGAAAAGACAGTGTGAGCTGTGGATCTGCACACGCGAAAAGACAGTGTGAGCTGTGGATCTGCACACGCGAAAAGACAGTGTGAGCTGTGGATCTGCACACGCGAAAAGACAGTGTGAGCTGTGGATCTGCACACGCGAAAAGACAGTGTGAGCTGTGGATCTGCACACGCGAAAAGACAGTGTGAGCTGTGGATCTGCACACGCGAAAAGACAGTGTGAGCTGTGGATCTGCACACGCGAAAAGACAGTGTGAGCTGTGGATCTGCACACGCGAAAAGACAGTGTGAGCTGTGGATCTGCACACGCGAAAAGACAGTGTGAGCTGTGGATCTGCACACGCGAAAAGACAGTGTGAGCTGTGGATCTGCACACGCGAAAAGACAGTGTGAGCTGTGGATCTGCACACGCGAAAAGACAGTGTGAGCTGTGGATCTGCACACGCGAAAAGACAGTGTGAGCTGTGGATCTGCACACGCGAAAAGACAGTGTGAGCTGTGGATCTGCACACGCGAAAAGACAGTGTGAGCTGTGGATCTGCACACGCGAAAAGACAGTGTGAGCTGTGGATCTGCACACGCGAAAAGACAGTGTGAGCTGTGGATCTGCACACGCGAAAAGACAGTGTGAGCTGTGGATCTGCACACGCGAAAAGACAGTGTGAGCTGTGGATCTGCACACGCGAAAAGACAGTGTGAGCTGTGGATCTGCACACGCGAAAAGACAGTGTGAGCTGTGGATCTGCACACGCGAAAAGACAGTGTGAGCTGTGGATCTGCACACGCGAAAAGACAGTGTGAGCTGTGGATCTGCACACGCGAAAAGACAGTGTGAGCTGTGGATCTGCACACGCGAAAAGACAGTGTGAGCTGTGGATCTGCACACGCGAAAAGACAGTGTGAGCTGTGGATCTGCACACGCGAAAAGACAGTGTGAGCTGTGGATGTGCACACGTGAAAAGACAGTGTAAGCTGTGGATGTGCACACGTGAAAAGACAGTGTGAGCTGTGAATGTGCACATGTGAAAAGACAGTGTGAGCTGTGAATTTGCACACGTGAAAAGACAGTGTGAGCCGTTGATGTACACACGCGAAAAGACAGTGTGAGCTTTGGATGTGCACACGTGAAAAGACAGTGTGAACTGTGAATGGGCAGACGTGAAAAGACAGTGTAAGCTGTGGATGTGCACACGTGAAAAGACAGTGTAAGCTGTGGATGTGCACATGTGAAAAGACAGTGTGAGCTGCGGATGTGCACACATGAAAAGACAGTGTGAGTTGTGAATGTGCACACGTGAAAAGACAGTGTGAGCTGTGGATGTGCACACGCGAAAAGACAGTGTGAGCTGTGGATGTGCACACATGAAAAGACAGTGTGAGCTGTTAATGTGCACACGTGAAAAGACAGTGTGAACTGTGAATGGGCAGACGTGAAAAGACAGTGTAAGCTGTGGATGTGCACACGTGAAAAGAAAGTGTAAGCTGTGGATGTGCACACGTGAAAAGACAGTGTGAGCTGTGGATGTGCACACGTGAAAAGACAGTGTGAGCTGTGAATGTGCACACGTGAAAAGACAGTGTGAGCTGTGAATTGGCACACGTGAAAAGACAGTGTGAGCTGTGGATGTGCATACGCGGAAAGACAGTGTTAGCTGTGGATGTGCACACGTGAAAAGACAGTGTGAGCTGTGAATGTGCACACGTAAAAAGACAGTGTTAGCTGTGGATGTGCACACGTGAAAAGACAGTGTAAGCTGTGAATGTGCACACGTGAAAAGACAGTGTCAGCTCTGGATGTGCACACGTGAAAAGACAGTGTGAGCTGTGGATGTGCACACGTGAAAAGACAGTGAAAGCTGTGGATGTGCACACGCGAAAAGACAGTGTGAGCTGTGGATGTGCACACGTGAAAAGACAGTGTGAGCTGTGGATGTGCACACGTGAAAAGACAGTGTAAGCTGTGGATGTGCACACGTGAAAAGACAGTGTGAGCTGTGGATGTGCACACGCGAAAAGACATTGTGAGCTGTGGATGTGCACACGTGAAAAGACAATGTGAGCCGTGGATGTGCACACGTGAAAAGACAGTGTGAGCTTTGAATGTGCACACGTGAAAAGACAGTGTGAGCTGTGGATGTGTAAACGTGAAAAGACAGTGTGAGCTGTGGATGTGCACACGTGAAAAGACAGTGTGAGCTGTGGATGTGCACACGTGAAAAGGCAGTGTGAGCTGTGGATGTGCACACGTGAAAAGACAAAGTGAGCCCTGGATGTGCACACGTGAAAAGACAGTGTGAGCTGTGGATGTGCACACGTGAAAAGATAGTGTGAGCTGTGGATGTGCACACGTGAAAAGACAGTGTGAGCTGTGAATGTGCACACGCGAAAAGACGGTGTGAGTTGTGGAAGTGCACACGTGAAAAGACAGTGTTAGCTGTGGATGTGCACACGTGAAAAGACAGTGTGAGCTATGAATTTTCACACGTGAAAAGACAGTGTGAGCTGTGGATGTGCACACGTGAAAAGACAGTGTGAGCTGTGGATGTGCACACGTGAAAAGACAGTGTGAGCTGTGAATTTGCACACGTGAAAAGACAGTGTGAGCTGTGGATGGGCACACGTGAAAAGACAGTGTGAGCTGTGGATGTGCACACGTGAAAAGACAGTGTGAGCTGTGGGTGTG
>SZWC01015350.1:59375-70132 GCA_023375785.1 Penium margaritaceum | reverse complement strand
CCGCACCCAGTGCGCACCACTCCACAACCAGTGCGCACCACTCCACAACCAGTTGGCACCACTCCGCGACCAGTTCGCACCAGTATAAACAAGGTAGAATACTGGTGGCTCGGTGTGGCTATTATGCACAATGCCTTGAAAAAGTTGGCATGTGCCACTAACCATGACCACAAATGTATCCAATTTACCTTTACTTCTATTGATCATAACACGAGTCAGCCACGGTCAGAGTGCCCAATCACAGTGCAGATCTTATATGCATTGCCTTGCAGGTATAAACTGTCAGAAGAGTAAAAGAAACAATGGCACAAGACTTGGGGTACAACAGGAAAACATCACAGATATACCCATCGAGCCGGTGACACAAGAATAAAAGAAAATAAGTGATCAGGCTCAACTCCGAGGATCTGGTTGGTGCTCATACCAACACTGAAGACGCACGTTCCCCCATTCTCACTTGTCCAAAACCCGCCGTGTGGCCTGATCCACACGTCGCGACAAAGTCGCGGACCACGTCCGCCTCCTCGCATCCCCAGGACCAAGATACGTACGCATCCAAACATCAAGTACGTGGACCGGCACCGG
Source organism: Penium margaritaceum (assembly GCA_023375785.1). Taxonomy (NCBI): domain Eukaryota; kingdom Viridiplantae; phylum Streptophyta; class Zygnematophyceae; order Desmidiales; family Peniaceae; genus Penium; species Penium margaritaceum. The sequence continues at coordinate 69,547 of SZWC01015350.1, read as the reverse complement.
CAGCACTCCTCCACCCCGCGGCTCCACTCTCCACTAGGAGAACTCCCCTGCCTAGTCCCAAGCGGCTCCACTAGGAGCACTATAGTAACCCACACTAACAAAGTATATACGTAGCTCTCACATCCTTGTATTTCTTGCATCCATTCAATCTAAGTCATTTTCCCTCCCGTTGCCCCGACTCCGTACTGTGGCACTCCGCCTTCTTTCCGCTGCCCGCCTTCGTGCTGTGGCACTCCGCCTTCTTTCATTGCCTGCCTCCGTGCCGTGGCAATTCCGTTGCCTTCAGCTACCCGCCTCCAAGTTGTGGCACTTCCGTTGCTTCCGTTGCCTGCCTCGACGTCGTGGCATTTCGCTGCTTTCCGCTTTCTACCCCCAAGCTGTGGCACATCTTCTTCGATTTCCTCCATCCGTCCATCAGCGTTCTTCCCGTTGGGTTACAGCTACATTCACTTTCCCTTCATCTTGACGTCAGCCATTCCTTTGTCCGTGTGCACTTCGTACTGTCGTGACCTCGGCGCTGAGGCCTTCGGTCCACGCCTCGGTCACTTACTTGCTACAATGGCCATGCGTCTACTTCGACTCACCAAACTGTGCAGTGTCCTGAAGTCTTCCTGCCTTTGTCCTTAGCCGTAGTATCATTCCCAGCATCCTCATCACTCATCTCCAAGTTATCTCTCCTCTCTCCTGCTTGCCCGCGCCTCGGACGGCGACTCGGTTCCATCCCGCACTCCAGATCACTCTCCACACTCTCTGCAGCACCTCCAAAATCCTGATATGGTATCAGAGTTCAGCAGAGGATTCCGAGCAAACAATCCTCCTCCACGCGCTGCCTACATCTCCTGGCGCCTGAAGCACTTCACGAAAGCGCTCCATGACCAATTTGCCAGCAGTCCTTTCCCCAGCAGCAGCAGCATCGCATTCCACAAAAGCTATAGCAATTCCTCACAAACAAACAGCCCCCTCCTATAAAGTGTGACCACCTTCACTGATCCGTGTATGGGCGCGGCCCGGTGACGGTGTAAAACTCCAACAACAGCAGCAGGAGCAGCAGCAGAAAGCGACCATCCTCCTTCTTTTACAGACATCGCAGCCGTTCAAGCAAAGTCATCCATCTATCACATTTTGTCACTTCAAACCAACCACTTCAAATGTTTCACCAACTACTTGTACCTTCAGACCCTCCATCCTCCCTTTGCCGACTAAAGCTCCTCACCGACGCGCGTTCCTGCCAAGCCGTCAGCAACAGTCATTACAACAGCAGTAACTCCATTCATCAGTCATCCGCCTTTCTCAGCATTAGGATCCGTGCTAGCAGTATCCCTGAACGGTGTATGGGCACCGCTTGGTGAGACTGCATCACACGAAAACTAGCATCTTTCTCAATCGCAGCAGGCATCCAGCAACACTGCATCTGACACTCCTCCCTCTTTTCTCAGCAGCTCAAGCTTTGTACCTGCCTCCCTCATCACTACCAACATCAGCATACAAGGACCAAGCTACAGCAGGCACTCTTCACTCCTTGCAATCCCCAACAGACAACCCAGCAACCACACGACTCTCCAAAATCATTACCTCTGCCTCCGCGCAAACACCAGCATTCAAATCCTCATCAACAATAATGCTTCTTTTGCCCTCGGCTGCCTGACCATTGCTGCATGGAACCATGTCTGCCACCATCTCTAGCAACGCAAAGACCCCATATTGTCCTCTACCATCCATGAGCCAACAAACACGCCTCAAGCATCTGACGTTGTCTATCCTCTCTCGCCTCTCCCAGGCATTTCCGACCGTCATCCTACGACAGCACCCAGCTCCTCCCTCTACCTTCTCACCATTGACACTCCTACTGAAGCAGCGACCCTAACCATCACTCCTGAATCCACCAACAAGTCCTCTACTTCACAACCTCAGTTCCCCTCAGCGAACATCATCTCTCCAGACTCAGCTTTTGTCACCAACAACTCTCCTCCATCAACTTCAACACCAAACCACCAACTTCATCTTATCGACACCACTGCGTTACCTTCATCATCCTCCAACAGACGATCCTCTCGCTCATCCGCATTGCCACCACCACAAGTCTGCACCAATCAATGCCCTTCTCATCGGTCAAGAAGTCCAGCACAAAGATACGGGTGCTGGCTCCTGTCCAAAGCCCGCAATCTTGATCCTCTCCGTCATCCGGCAACAGTATCCCTATCTTCTACAACAATATTCTCTCTTGCAGCAGAAGAAGAAGGTGAAGGATTTAACCTGTGACCAAGGGGGCATCAAGCTTCTCTGAGTGGTCACACCAACATCTCCTGGATACACTCAACCATTCATGACTTGTGCCATTGAGGGCCGGTGTCAGAAGAATAGAAGAAACAATGGTACAAGACTGTTGGGGTACAACAGGAAACGATTGCAGAAATACCCATCGAGCCAGTGACACAAGAATAAAAGAAAATAAGTGATCAGGCTCAACTCCGATGATCTGGTCGGTGCTCATACCGACACAAAAGACCCACGTTCTCCCATTCTTGCTCGCCCAAAACCCGCCGTGCTGCCCGCTCCACACGTCGCGACAAAGTCGCAAACCACGTCCGCCTCCTCGCACCTCCAAGACCAAGATGTGTGCGCACCCGAACATCAAGTACGTGGACCGGCACCGGTAGCACTCCTCCACCCCGCGGCTCCACTCTCCACTAGGAGAACTCCCCTGCCTAGTCCCAAGCGGCTCCACTAGGAGCACTCTAGTAACCCAGACTAGAAAAGTATACACGTAGCACTAACATCCTTGTGTTTCTTGCATCCATTCAATCTAAGTCATTTTCCCTTCCGTTGCCCGCCTCCGTGCTGTGGCACTCCGCCTTCTTTCCGGTGCCCGCCTTTGTGCTGTGGCACTCTGCCTTCTTTCATTACCTGCCTCCATGCCGTGGCACTTCCGCTGCCTTCCGCTGCCCGCCTCCAAGCTATGGCACTTTCGCTACTTCCCGTTGCCTGCCTCGACGCTGTGGCACTTTGGTGCTTTCCGCTGCCCGTCCCCAAGCTGTGGCACATCTTCTTCAATTGCCTCCATCCGTCCATCAACGTTCTTCTTGCTGGGTTAGAGCTGCATTTGCTTTCCCTTCATCTCGACGTTGTTCATTCCTTTTTCCATGTGCACTTTGTACTGTCGTGACCTCNCAGTGTCCTGCCGCCTTCCTGCCTTCGTCCTTAGCCACAATATCATTCCCAGCATCCTCATCACTCATCTCCAATTTATCTCTCCTCTCTCCTGCTTGCCCACGTCTCGGACCGCGACTCGGTTCCATCCTGTGGAGCCCTTCTTGTCGTATCTCTTCGTTCCACGCCGTGGGGCTCTGGCGTGGGGTCACCCTGCATTCTCCTCTCCCTGTTCCTCTTCCCTACGGCTCCTGCAAGCGCCTTGCTACCTCCTTCTGTTCTGCCTGCATCCTCCTTCTCGCATCATCACTCTCCTCACACGGCAGGCAGAGTCGTCCATGGAGACCTGTCTGTGTGTTGCTATAGCGACGGGCACATGGGAGGTACACCCGCTGATGGCAGCTGATAAAGTGCCACCTACGGACACGAATTGGGTCCCTGCATGTGGCGCACAGCTCCCTCCGTGAACTCGTGCATCGGAGGCATTGATACAATGCAATGCGCCCTCCGTGACGCAGCCTCCTTTCCCCCACCTTCTTCACACATTCGTTATGTGAGAAACATCCGCACTTCTCACACCATGGGGTCACTCCTCTCAGCTCCCTCAAGCAACTGGGGCAATCCCCTTCCACCGTGCCTGTGCGTGGTCGTATCTAATAACCGNGCAGTCCTCCCGATGTTGATCCCCTTGCCAGTGAATGGTGATGGGGGCCCCTCTCTGCTCCTCTCCCCCTGTATTGTCCTCTCGAGGTGGCACGATGGATCCACCGTCGTGCCAGTGCATCATCCACCGGAGCACCGGCCCGTCCCAGTGCCTCTGAGCGTCCAGGTGTCGTTGCTCCTCCCCTAGCCTCAGCTCCCCATCCTTGCTGCGTCCTTCCTGGTACACTGGGTATGTCAGAGCGCTGGGTAGATCGATTATCCGCCGGGGGTGGATGAGGATGGGATCACACATCTGTTCCCTGTGGGGTTGGTGGCCTCGGTGCTGCCGGTGGCGGCTCATTTCTGAAGAGGCACCACTGAGGTGTCATGGCCAACGCCTCATTCACCATAGCCAGCACCTTCCTTCTTACTTCGGGGACATCCCTGTTCCCCAGCGCCCTCATTGCCAACACTGCCTTCCGAGGCGCTACTCCCTCCGGTCTGGACAGTGCCACTCCATTGCGGTAGAGTTGTTCCACTGGGTGTGCATCTGCGTATGAGCGTGGCGTTGACCTTTCGCTCGGGTCTTGCCATTCTTCCTCTCTCTGTTGCTTCTTATCCCGTGCCCGGGCCTCGAGGAGTCGTAACTTTGCCACACATTTGGCGTAATGATGTCCTACCCCTCGCAGCACCTGCCCGCAAGGTTAATGGAGCGGCTGGTAGCATCCCTCACACCACTCGGTGGCGTTGCGTTTACCATACTCTGTACAGTACAGGCTCCACTCCAGTTCTGCCGCTTGGCAACCTCCCCCTCCGTGCTCCTCTCTTTCTTTCCGCATTCTCCCTTTCAGCTCCGGCATACAGGCCGGACAGACATGCACTGCCTTCTGTTGCAGCAGCTCCTCTTCTCCACAGATATAGTGGAGGGCCACCTTCTAATTGAAGCAGTGTTTCTTCTGTGTCCTCACCGGCCGCTTGTACCTCCCGCACTCCTCCGTCTTCTCCACCCCGGGCACACTTGGTCCAGCAGCCTTTCCACCCTCCTTGTCCATCTCTTATTCTTATTCAACCAGCCTTCAGATGCAGCTCTTGCAATGCCGTCCCAACCCCAGAATCTCCGTCCCACACTTGCAGTGGAGGGGTACTTTACAATCATAGCACCAGGTTGCCTCCATGGGGTCATACGGCTCTCCGCAGGCTTCACACATCTCAATACACCGCTTGGGTGCGGGCTTGTTCTTCCTCCTATCCTATTTGTCTGCTTTTGCCAGCATGAGAGGTGCACACTTCTTGCATCCTATCACCTTCCGCCGCATCCTTATTTTTGGATCCTGGCAGGCTGCATGCACAGGATGTCTACACACGTAGCAGCGGAACAAAGTGGTAGCGTCCACCAGCTCTTCACAGTTACCGCAGGGTTCCTTCTCATCCTGCAGCACACTGGATTTCCTAGCCGTGGCCCCCATCCCCGAGCGGATCCTTTCCTCCCCCCTTTCTTTTCGCAGTTCCTCCTCACTGTCTACCCCCATGCTCTCCTTCAGATTTAGTGCACAGACATGACACATCTTGATATCGTGCACGGTGTCCAGTTCCAAGTCGTAACACGCCAAATGTAGGCTGACCTTGCATCCCTCGTGCACCACCTCTCCCTTAGTGGCAACCGGGTTCTTAAATGTTGCACAGAGGTATAGAGCCACCTCCTCCTGTCCTTCCTCTTCATCCTGATCATCCGCCTTGATGCTTAATTCTAGCTCTTCATGCCGCTGCTCCTCTTCCCCTTGCGTGGGTGTCTGTTGTCCTGACCGTGCTTCCGCTTCCGGCCAGGAACTGGTTGGCCATAAAGATCTATCATCAGGGGGAAGTGGCTCCCATCTTGAAGGAGGAGCATTGAGCAAGCTGTGGTGTTCTTCTCGCATGGGTACAGGCTCCTTTTCCTCTCCCTATTCCTCCGCCTCTTTTCATATCTTCTTTTCTCCCAGTCCAGCTCTTTGGGGCCCTTTTTGTTTCTTCTTCCGTTGCTCCTCCCGCTGCTCCTCTGTTGTTGTTGCTGGTGGTGCTTACGCCTNGGAACTGGTTGGCCATAAAGATCTATCATCAGGGGGAAGTGGCTCCCATCTTGAAGGAGGAGCATTGAGCAAGCTGTGGTGTTCTTCTCGCATGGGTACAGGCTCCTTTTCCTCTCCCTATTTCTCCGCCTCTTTTCATTGCTTCTTTTCTCCCGGTCCAACTCTTTGGGGCCCTTTTTGTTTCTTCTTCCGTTGCTCCTCCCGCTGCTCCTCTGTTGTTGTTGCTGGTGGTGCTTACGCCTCGGGCGCCGTACTGGGTACAGCTGCCGCAGAAGGCAGCACCTCCTGTCCCCGCTGCTCTGCTGCTGCTACTGGTGGCGCTGGCGCTCCGGGCGCCGTGCCGGGTGCAGCTACCACAAACGGCAGCACCTCCTGTCTTCGCTGCTCTACTGCTAATGCTGGTGGCGCTGGTGCTCGGGGCACCACGCCGGGTACAGCCGCCGCAGAGGGCAACACCTCTTGTCCCTGCTCATCTACTGTTGCTGCCGATGGTGCTCGCGCTCCGGGCATTGTGCCAGGTGCAGCTGCCGCAAAAGGCAGTGCCTCCTGTCCCCGCTGCTATACTGCTGCTGCTAATGGCGCTGGCACTCCGGGCGCCGTGCCGGGTGCGGCTGTCGTAGAAGAAAGTGCCTCCTGTCCCCGCTGCTGTGCTGCTACTGCTCATGGTGCTTGCGCCTCTGGCGCCAATGGAGTTCAACTGCCGCAGAAGGCAGCACCTCTTGCTCCCGCTGTTCTGCTGCTACTGCCGATGGTCCTGAGACTTCGGGCGCCGCGCCAGGTGTAGCTGCCGTAGAAGGCAGCGCCTCCTATCCCCGCTGCTCTGGTGCTACTACTGGTGGCACTGGCACTCCGAGCACCGCGTTGGATGAGGCTGCCGTAGGAGGCAGCACCTCCTGCTCCCGCTGCTGTGCTGCTGCTGCCAATGGTACTGGCGCTATGTGTGCCGCGCCGGGTATAGTTGCCGCAGAGGGCAGCGCCTCCTGCTCCCGCTGCTTTGCTGCTACTACTGATGGTGCTGGCGCTCCGGGTGCCGCGCCAAGTGCAGTTGTCGCAGAAGGCAGCGCCTCTTGTCCCCGCTGCTCCACTGCTGCTACTGGTGGTGCTAGGGCTTCGAGCGCCGCGTCGAGTGCGGCTGCCATAGAAGGCAGTGTCTCATGTCCTTGCTGCTTTGCTGCTGCTACTCGTGGTGCTTACGCCTCAGGTGCCGCGTCAGGTGCAGCTGCCGTAGAAGGCAGCACCTCCTGCTCATGCTGTTCATTTGCAGCTGCCACACAAGGCAGCGCCTCCTATCCCCGCTGCTCTACTGCTACTGCTGGTGGCACTGGCGCTCCAGGCACCGCGCTGGATGAAGCTACCGCAGGAGGCAGCGCATCCTGCTCCAGCTGCTCTACTGCTGCTGCCGTTGGTGCTGGCGCTCCGGGCGCCGTACCGGGTACAACTACCGCAGAGGGCAGCACCTCCTGCTCCCGCTGCTTTGCTATTGCAGCCAATGGTGCGGGCGCTCTGGGCGTCGCACCAGATGCAGTTGCCGCAGAAGGCAGCGCCACATGTCCCCGCTGCTTTGCTGCTGTTGCTGGTGGCATTGGCATTCCGTCCGCTACACCGGGTGCGGCTGCCGCACAAGGCAACGCCTCTTATCCCCGCTGATCTGTTGGTGCTGCTGCTGGTGCTTGCGCCTCCGGCGCCGCGCCAAGTGTAGCTGCCACAGAAGGCAGCACCTCTTGTCTCCACAACTCTGGTACTGCTGCTGGTGGCGCTGGCACTCCGGGTGCCACGCCGGGTGTAGCTGTCGTAGAAGGCAGTACCTCCTGTCCCCGTTGCTCTGCTGTTGCTGCTGGTGGCGCTGGCACTCCGGGTGCCGCACCAGGTGCAGCTGCTGCAAAAGGAAGCGCCTCTTGCTGCCGCTGCTCAGCTGTTGCTGACGATGATGCTAACGCTCCGGGCGCCCCGCCAGGCCCTGTTCCTTTTCACTTCCACAATCACCTCCTGTTCCTTGAGCTCACGCAAGCCCTCATTGATGATGTCCTTCTGGTCCTGGAGTAGGTGTCGAGCCTTCTGCTTATGTGCAATTGCGTCTCTTGTGTTAATGACATGGACCGTGTCGACTGCTCCGATATCTGTTGACTTGTTTGCACATATTTCTTCGTGGTAGATGATAAGCTCCTTGACTTTCTACCTTTGCTCCTCAGTTAGGTGCTCATGGAGCATGTGGTCCCATCGTTGGGAATGTAGGACTGTGGGTGGTGGCAGTTCTTCATCCCCCACCAGACCGGCTCTGAGATCAGGGTCTGGATCCCTATAATCATATACCTGCAAGTTGAAATTACGGGAGCCACATGAGGAGATAGTGATGGCCTATGGTTGATGTGGAGGTGGCTCATCATCGAGGCGGAGCCAGCCGACGTCACTCATGGGTTCTTCATCTGAGTCTTCTGAACTGACATCTTCACAGATGGCAGTGTCGTTGTCACAGAACAGCATTTTCCCTTTGCGCTTCGCCTCCTCGACAAGATCATCTGGGATTGTTGGCTGTGCGGTCACTGGTACGAGTGGGCTGCTCGACACCTGAAGAGGCCCTGGATGAGGTGAGGTGATCGAGGCCCGGCTGAGGTCAGCAGGGTGGCGCTCTGTTGTGGGAAGGAACAGCCATGTGGGGGATTCAGCTGACGGTTTGGGTATCGGTCCCATGGGGAGCTGCGGTCGATCATCCGTCGGAGTAGCTTGTGCTCATTCACGGCATGGCTACTGGGGTGTGGGTGTGCAATCCATCAGCTCTTCTTCCTCGACTTGTGGCGCAATCACGGGAGGGGCATCATGCTTGGGGATGCCATGATAGAATTCCTGGCTGCGTGGTCTTTAGCACGGGCTTTTTCCAGGGAGAAGGGGTGACCAAACTTTGTAGGCATTGACGTCCTTGGGTCCACAATCAGAGCTTTATAGGTGGTATACACTGATGAACTGCATGACTCCGTCCGCATAGAACAGGCTTGCTTGTCGGGGGATGAGATAGTCTGTTCCTAGCAGGACATCGTAGGTGCAGGCCACCATGACCTGCACCCGCACAACTTTGTGGATGAGGCCCACCTGCAGGGGAAGGTCATCCACGTACGACACCGTGTCCTGCGTCCATGTCGCCGTATGCATTCATGAACACCTTAGTTGTTGGTTGAATCTTGTGCTGCCAGCCGATTGCTTACAGGACTTGAAGTGTCACCGTGGTATGGGTGGCGCCAAGGGCGATGATTGCTAGGAACTTCTTGCCAACTATCCACACATAACAGCTAGCCACTTCATGGTGGGGAGCTTGCGTTTGTGGTGGTGCAAGGGGCATGGGCCGCCACCCCCATGTGTCTGGTTCAGCTCTTTTGGCTACCCGCCTGAGTCAGTCATGTGGGGCCCGAGTGCAACTAAGGCGAATGCCGGCAGGTCGAAGCTTTTCGGCGTATTCCTGCAGAACCGCTGCGAGGTGGGATTTTGCTGTAGATACTCTCCCAAGGATATCTCCTAGAAGGGACGGTGGAAGGAGGTCAAGGCACTTTCCGTGGGCTCGTCGCATGCTCAAGGCGCAAATATCACCCTCTGGCGACGTGGAGGCGTGGGACCCCTTGGAGGACACGTGTGCGGTTCAGGTGGGGGCTNGTCGGGGGAGTCTCCGAGGTCTGTTCTTTGGAGCGGGGAAGATCGAGCTTCACATTCCGTGCAGGCGCATCTGAGGTAGATGGCTGAGTAGCAGCTGGTGTCTTTCCCGTCTCCCTCTGCTGCGCATACGCCTTCCATTACGCCGGCCCATTGCCCACCGGACCAGAGGTATGGGCGGTGATGTTGGGACCAACAACTTGCCGTGCACCGGCAGGTCCTGGTCCAACCGGTCCGCGTCCTTGGTATTGTCCTCCTCTGGGTGGCACGCCTGGCATTGAGGTGCGATTGGGACATTCTCGGTACCGATGGATGATTCTACGCGTCTATAGCAACTCCCAGGTGGGTAGTTATGGGGGTTCCTCGGGTTGGGTGTTCAAGCTCCTGTAGGCATGCAAAGAGCGGGCGCCACATGTTCCTTAAGAGCAAACCGTTCTCAAGCCGCTTGTCATTTGATTTCCCTTTGCTGATGTTCTGCTTCCTCCTTCAGTGCATCCAGTGTGCTAAAATGTCATAAATCCAAATGTGTTAGCGATCGCTGGGACAAGAGAGTCCCGGTAATACTCCTTAATCATGCGCAAGGGTATGTCGACACATCGCACCGAGATCTTGGTAAACTTGTCATTGTGTAACTTGATGTTTTCTCCACCCTTCATGCGGATGGTACTAATCTGGAGCTCT
>SZWC01015350.1:27014-42439 GCA_023375785.1 Penium margaritaceum | reverse complement strand
GTTTAAGGTACTTGGTAAAATTTGTGGTCATGGTCAGTGGCACATGCCAACATTGTCAAGGCATTGTACACAATAGCCGTACCAAGCCACCGGTTTTTAACCTTGGTTATGCCTGCAAGGTCATGCATATTAGATTTGCACTGTGATTGGACACTCTGACCGTGACTGACTCGTGTTATGATCAATATAAGTAAAAGTCCAAATGTATCCAAAGGATACATTTGTGGTCATGGTCAGTGGAACATACCAGCTTTGTCAAGGCATTGCACACAATAGCCACACTGAGCCACCAGTATTCTACCTTGTTTATACCTGAAAGTTCATGCCTAGTATATCTGCAATGTGATATGACACTCTGACCGTGGCTTACTCGTGTTCTGATTCATAGCCATTTAAGGTACTTGGTAGACTTTGTGGTCATGGTCAGTGGCACATGCCAAATTTGTCAAGGAATTGCACACAATAGCCACGTTGAGCCACCAGTAGTCTAGCTTGTTTGCACCTGCAAGATCATGCCTAGTACATCTGCACTACCATTGGACACTCTGACCGTGGTTGACTCGTGTTATGATCAATAGAAGTAAAAGTCACTTGGATACATTTGTGGTCATGGTCAGTTGTTCATGCCAACTTTGCCAAGGCATTTCACACAATAGCCACACCGTGCCACCATTATTCTACCTTGTTTATAAGTGTAAGGTCATGCCCAGAATATCTGCACTGTGATTGAACACTCTGACCGTGGCTGACTCGTGTTATGATTCATAGCCGTTTAAGGTACTTGGTAAAATTTGTGGTCATGGTCAGTGGCACATGCCAACATTCTCAAAGCATTGTGCACAAAGTCGTGCCAAGCCACCAGTTTTTCACCTTGTTTATACCTGCAAGGTCGTGCATATTAGATGTGCACTGTGATTGGGCACTCTGACCGTGGCTGACTCGTGTTATGATCAATATAAGTAAACTTCACTTGGATACATTTGTTGTCATGGTCAGTGGCACATGACAACTTTGTCAAGGCATTGCGCACAATAGCCTCAAGGAGCAACCAGTATTCTACCTTGTTTGTATCTGCAAGGTCATGCCTAGTATATATGCACTGTGACTGGACACTCTGACCGTGGCTGACTCGTGTTATGATTCATAGCTGTTCAAGGTACTTGGTGAACTGTTTGGTCATGGTCAGTGGCACATGCCAACTTTGTCAATGCATTGCGCACAAAAGCCACACCGGGTCACCAGTATTCTACCTTTTTTATACCTGCAAGGTCATGCCTAGTACATCTGTACTGTGATTGGACACTTTGACCGTGGCTGACTCTTGTTATGATCAATAGAAGAAAAACTCACTTGGATACATTTGTGGTCATGGTTAGTGGCACATGCCAACTTTGTCAAGGCATTGTGCACGATAGCCATACCAAGCCACCGGATTTTTACCCTCCTTTGAACGTGCAAGCTCATGCCTAGTACTTTTGCACTGTGATTGGACACTCTGAACGTGGCTGACTCGTGTTATCATCAATAGAAGTAAAAGTCCCTTGGATACATTTGTGGTCATGGTCAGTAGCACATGCCAGCTTTGTCAAGGCATTGCGCACAATAACCACACCGAGCCATCGGTATTCCACCTTGTTTATACCTGCAAGGTCGTGCATATTAGATGTGCACTGTGATTGGGCACTCTGACCGTGGCTGACTCGTGTTATGATCAATATAAGTAAAAGTCCAAATGTATCCAAAGGATACATTTGTGGTCATGGTCAGTAGCACATGCCAGCTTTGTCAAGGCATTGCGCACAATAACCACACCGAGCCATCGGTATTCCACCTTGTTTATACCTGCAAGGTCGTGCATATTAGATGTGCACTGTGATTGGGCACTCTGACCGTGGCTGACTCGTGTTATGATCAATATAAGTAAAAGTCCAAATGTATCCAAAGGATACATTTGTGGTCATGGTCAGTGGTACATACCAACTTTGTCAAGGCATTGTGCACAATAGCCACACCGAACCACCAGTATTCTCCCTGGATCATACCTGCAAGGTCATGCCCCGTATATCTGCACTGTGATTGGACACCCTGACCGTGGCTGACTCGTGTTATGATTCATATTCGTTTAAGGTACTTGTTCAACTTTGTGGTCATGGTCAGTGGCACGTGCCTACTTTGTCAAGGCATTGCGCACAAAAGCCGTTCCAAGCCACCCATATTCTACCTTGTTTATACCTGCAAGTTCATGCCTAGTATATCTGAACTGTGATTGGACACTCTGACTATTAGAGTGCCCAATCACAGCGCACATCTAATATGCATGACCTTGCAGGTATAAACAGGGTAAAAGACAGATGTCTTTGCACGGCTATTGTGTGCAATGCCTTGACAAGGTGGGCATGTGCCACTAACCATGACCACAACGTTTACCAAGTACCTTATACGGCTATGAATCATAACACGAGTCACCTCAGTCTTAGTGTCCATTTACAGTACAGATATACCGGGCATGACCTTGCAGGTATAAACAAGGTGGAATACCGATGGCTCGGTGTGGTTATTGTGCGCAATGCCTTGACAAAGCTGGCATGTGCTACTGACCATGACCAAAAATGTATCCAAGTGACTTTTACTTCCTTTGATTATAACACGAGTCAGCCACGGTCAGAGTGACCAATCACAGAGCAGATGTACTAGGCATGATCTTGCAAGTTCAAACAAGGTACAATACTGGTGGCTCGGTGTGGCTATTGTGCGCAATGCCTTGACAAAGTTGGCATGTGCCACTGACCATGACTACAAAGTTTACTCAGTACCTTAAATAGCTATGAATCACAACACGAGTCAGCCACGGTCAGAGTGTCCAATCACAGTGAAGATGTACTAGGCATGGTCTTGCAGGTTCAAACAAGGTAGAATACAGGTGGCTCAGTGTGGCTATTGTGCGCAATGCCTTGACAAGGTTGGCATGTGCCACTGACCATGACCACATATGTATCCAAGTGACTTTAGCTTCTTTGAATCATAACACGAGTCAGCCACGGTCAAAGTGTCCAATCAGATTGCAGATGTGCTAGGCATGATCTTGCAGGTACAAACAAGGTACAATACTGGTGGCTCGGTGTNACAAAGTTTGCATGTGCCACTGACCATGACCATAAAGTCTACCAAGTACCTTAAACTGCTATGAATCATGACACGAGTCAGCCACAGTCAGAGTGTCCAATCATAGTTCTGATGTGCTAGGTATGACCTTGCAGGTATAAACAAGGTGAAAAACCAGTGGCTTGGCAAGGAATTTGTGCGCAATGCCTTGATAAAGTTGGCATGTGCCACTGACCATGACCACAAAGTTTACCAAGTCACTTTAACTTCTACGAGTCGTAACATGGGTCAGCCACGGTCAGAGTACCCAATCTTAGTTCATGTATACTAGGCATGATCTTGCAGGTGCAAACAAGGTAGAATACTAGTGGCTCGGTGTGGCTTTTCTGCGCAATGCCTTGACAAAGTTGGCATGTGCCACTGACCATGACCACAAAGTTTACCAAGTAACTTAAACGAACATGAATCATAACACGAGTCAGCCACGGTCAGAGTGACCAATCACAGTGCACATCGAATATGCATGACCTTGCAGGTATAAACAGGGTAAAAAACCCGATGTCTTGGCACGGCTATTGTACGCAATGCCTTGACAAAGTTGGCAGGTGCCACTGACCATGACCACTATATTTACCAAGTACCTTAAACGGCTATGAATCATAACTCGAGTCAACCGCGGTCAGAGTGTCAAATCACAATGGAGATAAACTGAGCATGACCTTGCAGGTATAAACAGGGTAAAAAACCCGATGTCTTGGCACGGCTATTGTACGCAATGCCTTGACAAAGTTGGCAGGTGCCACTGACCATGACCACTATATTTACCAAGTACCTTAAACGGCTATGAATCATAACTCGAGTCAACCGCGGTCAGAGTGTCAAATCACAATGGAGATAAACTGAGCATGACCTTGCAGGTATAAACAGGGTAAAAAACCCGATGTCTTGGCACGGCTATTGTACGCAATGCCTTGACAAAGTTGGCAGGTGCCACTGACCATGACCACTATATTTACCAAGTACCTTAAACGGCTATGAATCATAACTCGAGTCAACCGCGGTCAGAGTGTCAAATCACAATGGAGATAAACTGAGCATGACCTTGCAGGTATAAACAGGGTAAAAAACCCGATGTCTTGGCACGGCTATTGTACGCAATGCCTTGACAAAGTTGGCAGGTGCCACTGACCATGACCACAAATGGATGCAAGTGACTTTTACTTCCTTTGATCATAACACGAGTCAGCCATGGTCAGAGTGACAAATCACAGAGCAGATGTACTAGGCATGATCTTGCAAGTTCAAACAAGGTCGAATACTCGTGGCTCGGTGTGGCTATTGTGCGCAATGCCTTGACAAAGTTGGCATGTGCCACTGACCATGACCACTATATTTACCAAGTACCTTAAACGGCTATGAATCATAACTCGAGTCAACCGCGGTCAGAGTGTCAAATCACAATGGAGATAAACTGGGCATGACCTTGCAGGTACAAAGAAGGCAGAATACTGGTTGCTTGGTGTGGCTATTGTGCAAATGCCTTGACAAAGTTGGCATGTGCCATTGACCATGACTACAAATGTATCCAATTGACTTTAACTTCTATGAATCACAACACGAGTCAGCCACATTCAGAGTGTCTAATCACAGTGCAGATGTACTAGGCATGATCTTGCAGGTACAAACAAGGTACAATACTGGTGGCTCTGGTGTCCAATCAAAGTGCACGTGTGCTAGGCATACACTTGCAGGTATAAAATGGTAAAACACTGGTGGCGCAGTGTGGCAATTGTGCGCAATGCCTTAAAAAAGTTAGCATGTGCCATTGACCATGACTACAAATGTATCCAAGTGACTTTAACTTCTACCAATTGTAACATGAGTCAGCCACGGTCAGAGCGCTCAATCACAGTGTACATGTACTATGCATGACCTTGCAGGTACAAAGAAGGCAGAATACTGGTTGCTAGGTGTGGCTATTGTGCACAATGCCTTGACAAAGTTAGCATGTGCCATTGACCATGACTACAAATGTATCCAAGTGACTTTAACTTCTACCAATTGTAACATGAGTCAGCCACGGTCAGAGCGCTCAATCACAGTGTACATGTACTATGCATGACCTTGCAGGTACAAAGAAGGCAGAATACTGGTTGCTAGGTGTGGCTATTGTGCACAATGCCTTGACAAAGTTAGCATGTGCCATTGACCATGACTACAAATGTATCCAAGTGACTTTAACTTCTACCAATTGTAACATGAGTCAGCCACGGTCAGAGCGCTCAATCACAGTGTACATGTACTATGCATGACCTTGCAGGTACAAAGAAGGCAGAATACTGGTTGCTAGGTGTGGCTATTGTGCACAATGCCTTGACAAAGTTAGCATGTGCCATTGACCATGACTACAAATGTATCCAAGTGACTTTAACTTCTACCAATTGTAACATGAGTCAGCCACGGTCAGAGCGCTCAATCACAGTGTACATGTACTATGCATGACCTTGCAGGTACAAAGAAGGCAGAATACTGGTTGCTAGGTGTGGCTATTGTGCACAATGCCTTGACAAAGTTAGCATGTGCCATTGACCATGACTACAAATGTATCCAAGTGACTTTAACTTCTACCAATTGTAACATGAGTCAGCCACGGTCAGAGCGCTCAATCACAGTGTACATGTACTATGCATGACCTTGCAGGTACAAAGAAGGCAGAATACTGGTTGCTAGGTGTGGCTATTGTGCACAATGCCTTGACAAAGTTAGCATGTGCCATTGACCATGACTACAAATGTATCCAAGTGACTTTAACTTCTACCAATTGTAACATGAGTCAGCCACGGTCAGAGCGCTCAATCACAGTGTACATGTACTATGCATGACCTTGCAGGTACAAAGAAGGCAGAATACTGGTTGCTAGGTGTGGCTATTGTGCACAATGCCTTGACAAAGTTAGCATGTGCCATTGACCATGACTACAAATGTATCCAAGTGACTTTAACTTCTACCAATTGTAACATGAGTCAGCCACGGTCAGAGTGCCCAATCACAGTGCACATGTACTGTGCATGACCTTGCAGGTATAAGCAAGGTAGAATATTGGTGGCTCGCTGTGGCTATTGTGTACAATGTCTTGACAAAGTTGGCATGTGCCACTGACCATGACCACAAAGTTAACCAGGTGACTTTCACTTCTACGCATCGTAACACGAGTTAGCCGCAGTCAGAGTGTCTGATCACAGAACACATGTACTATGCATGACCTTGCAGGTATATGCAAGGTAAAAAACTGGTGTCTTGGTGTTGCTATTGTGCGCAATGCCTTGACAAAGTTGGCATGTGCAACTGACCATGACCACAAAGTTAACCAAGTACTTATAACTTCGACAAATTGGAGCACGAGTCAGCCACGGTCAGAGCGCTCAATCACAGTGTACATGTACTATGCATGACCTTGCAGGTATAAACAAGGTAGAATACTGGTGGCTTGGTGTGGCTATTGTGCACAATGCCTTGACAAAGTTGGCATGTGCCACTAACCATGACCACAAAATGTACCAAGTGACTTTAAGTTCTGCGAATTGTAACACGAGTCAGCCACGGTCAGAGTGCCCACTTACAGTGCACATGTACAATGCATGACCTCTCAGGTATAAATAAGGTACAAACCCGGTGGCTCAGTGTGGCTATTGTGCGTAATACCTTGACAAAGTTGGCATGTCCCACTGACCATGACCACAAACGTTACCTAGTGACTTCAACTTCAATGAATCATCACATTATTCTGCTACAGTCAGAGTACCCAATCACAGGACACGTGTACTACGCATGACCTTGCAGGTATAAACAAGGTAAACAAACCGGTGGCGTGGTGTGGCTATTGTGCGCTTTGCCCTGACAAATTTGGCATGTGCAACTGACCATGACCACAAGTCTATCCAAGTACCTTAATCGTCTATGAATCATCACGCGAGTCAGCCATGGTTAGAGTACCCAATCATGTTGAACTTGTGCTAGGCATAAGCTTGCAGGTATAAACAAGGTAAAACAGTGGTGGCTTAGTCCGGCTATTGTGCGCGATGCCTTGATAAAGCTGGCATGTGCCACTGACCATTACCACAAAGTTATCCACGTGACTTTAACTTCTACCAATTGTAACATGAGTCAGCCATGGTCAGAGTGCCCAATTACAGTGCACATGTACTATGCATGACGTTGCAGGTATAAACAAGGTAAAAACCCGGTGGCTTGGTGTCGCTATTGTGCGCAATGCCTTGACAAACTTGGCCTGTGCAACTGACCATGACAACAAAGTTAACCAAGTGACTTTAACTTCTATGAATCATCACATGAGTCAGCCACGGTGAGAGTGCCCAATCACAGTGCACCTGTAATATGCATAAGCTTGCAGGTTTAAACAAGGTAAAAGATCGGTGGCATGGTGTGGCTATTGTGTGCAAAGCCTTGACAAAGTTGGCATGTGCCACTGACCATGACCACAAGTTTATCCGAGTGACTTTAACTTCTACCAATTGTAACACAAGTTAGCCACGGTCAGAGTGCCCAATCACAGTGCACATGTACTATGCATGATCTTGCAGGAACAAACAAGGTAGAATACTGGTGGCTCGGTGTAGCTTNCAAGTGACTTTAACTTATATGAATCATCACATGAGTCAGCCACGGTCAGAGTAACCAAATCACAGTGCACGTGTGCTAGGCATAAACTTGCAGGTATAAACAAGATAAAGCATTGGTGGCTCGGTGCGGCTTTTGTGTGCAATGTATTGACAAAGTTGGCATGTGCCACTGACCATGACCACAAACGTATTTGAGTGACTTTAACTTCTACGAATCGTAACACGAGTCAGCCACGGTCAGAGTTAACACTCACAGTGCACATGTACTATGCGTGACCTTGCTGGTGTGAACAAGGTACACAAACTGGTCACCTGGCACGGCTATTGTGTGCAATGCCTTGACAAGTTGGCCTGTGCCACTGACCATGACCACAAATTTATCCAAGTACCTTAAACAGCTATGAATCATGACACGAGTCAGCCACGTTCAGAGTGCCCAATCACAGTACACGTGTACTAGGCATGTCCTTGCAGGTATGAACAAGGTAGAATACTGGTGGCTCGGTGTGGCTATTGTGGATAATGCCTTGACAAAGTTGGCATGTGCCACTGACCATGATCACAAATTTGTCCAAGTGATTTTAACTTCTAGGATTTGTATCACGAGTCAGCCACGGTCAGAGTGCCCAATCACAGTGCACATGTACTATGCATGATCTTGCAGGAACAAACTAGGTAGAATACTGGTGGCTCGATGTGGCTATTGTGCGTAATCCCTTGACAAAGTTGGCATGTGCAACTGACCATGACCACAAATTTATCCAAGTACCTTAAACGTCTACGAATCATGACACGAGTCAGCCACAGTCAGAGTGCCCAATCACAGTGCACGTGTGCTAGGCATAAACTTGTAGGTATAAACAAGGTAAAACACTGGTGGCTCAGTTTTGCTATTGTGCGCGATGCCTTGACAAAGTTTGCATGTGCCACTGACCATGACCACAAACGTATCCACATGACTTTAACTTCTACGAACTGTAACACGAGTCAGCCACAGTCAGAGTGCCCAACTACAATGCACGTGTACTATGCATGACGTTGCACGTATAAGCTGTCCGTGTTTTAGAGGAGGCCACATTCTCACTGATGAACTAGAGGATAGAGTCTGGTGCGTTCCTGAGGCGCGGGCAAGCTGGTGGGGCGAGCCGCAGCGCCAAAGCGCGGGCTACGTCCTAGACTGTGCCGTAGCAACACTCAGGTCAGCATGATGAAGTTGACATAAGAGATAAAATTCAGGAAACACGGCTGGTAGAACATTGTCAGTACTTGGCGTGGGCACAGCACCGAAGGTGCGTGCGCGATGAAGGAGGTAGGGGCCGCAGCGTAGTGAAGGCAGGCCGATGATGATTGAGTAAGATAGGACCACGGCACTATGATGCGGGCAATCCAGTGGGGCAAGCCACAGCAACCATGTGTGGGCCGCGAGTGAGTGGAGACGAACAAGCGGAGCGGAACGTAGGAGAGTGTGAGGCTGCAGAGTCAGGAAACCCGGGCTCACCACACTGACAAATGGAGCAAGTGTGCCGTAGCTGGAAGGCGGGCACGTGCGATAATGAATGAAGAGGACGCTGCAGCCACAAGGGTGGGCATGAACAGAAGCATTGACTGATGGAGGCAAGAAAGGCACGGAGACCTGATTGAACCACAAGGGTTAACTTATTGCATGCAACTACAAGAACGTTTAAAGTAGTCCTAGTGCTTGTCCTAGATAGGAGTCCTTTGGCTATGGTGGGTGATGCGAGAGCAAAAGCCGCAGACGTGCTTCTGCTTTGGCAGCTGGTGATGCCTTTGGTATTCCTGGATCTTGTGGCGCCACTCCGAGATGGACCCGCCAGTCCCGTTCTGTTGTCGGTACGTGGGGACCGGACTGCGGTTGTTTTGCTTCGTTGGCGGGAGCGGCGGGTTTCACCGTCGGTCTCCAGTCACATCGGACGGTTTGGATGGATTGTCCAATAAGGGCGCGATCACTAGAGGCAGGGACAGCGAAGCTCATCTGGCCCTTGCCAAACCAGGCTGTTGAGCCTCCCACGGTTGCTGGGATGCACCAGGCGGACGTGAACCAGGTTCTCTGGAATTTCCTCGGAAGGGGCAATTCAACATTGTGGCCATGTGGGATGTTTGACAACAAGGACCATGAGGATGCCCAGTGACATGGAGAATTATTTCCAACAGTCCCCCGGAATGTCACAATGTGATCAACATGAGGAGGAGTGAAGCAGTGGGACCAAAAAGGAAGACCAAGGAGTGGTGGAGAGTATACTGGGATGATGATGGGAGTTTGGACAGTGCCTTGGACTGAGGGTGACGGTGACACGTTGTAGTGATGCTGGAGTGCAAGAGAAGGGGGAAATGAGTCACACGAGAATGATATGACTTGTGAAATTGGAAGACTGTGAAGTGAGAGTCTATATGAGTCTTGGGGTGAAGAATCTCAGAGGCATTGGGGTAGTAAGAAGCAGTCCACTGAGGACTGAGAGGGGAGGTTAGCAAGGAAATATGACACAAACGGAAATGACAGAAGATATGGAGATATGGAATGAAGATGCATGACAAGGAGTGTATTGAACAAGGTGTTACTGCAACGAGAGTCCTCTGAGAGAAAGGAAGTGTGCAGGTAAGGTGAGAGAAGAGAAAACTGGGACACCAAGGTCAGGGAAGGCGTCAGGGATGAAGCGGCATCGTGGTTGCTTGTGGTGGTATGCATGCGGCGCTGAGAGGAGATGCAGGTTGAAGGCTGAGATGGGAGGTTGGTGCAAGAGCTGGACAGAGACGAGCATGTGATGACATGTGGTGATAACTTGGTGTCTCTGAGATGCGCGTACTTGGAGTGTGACTCATGATTGTGATAGGTTGCTTGTGCTTGTGTGTGGTTGGAAGTGGTGATGGGAGACGGGTTGCTTCTTGGCAGATCCAGGAAGCTGAAGGAGGTTGCATCATGTGAGAACCAAGGTTAGAGAGTAGTGAGTGCAAAATGAGCTGGAAGGGTACTCAGGCAGTGCTCAATGATTGTTTCAATTGTGCTGGTGATGGCATGGAAGACAGCAGGTAGGAAAGAAGCAAGATACAGTGCATGAAGAAGGAAAGTGGAGGTAAACAGACCCAAGGCACAAGAAACCCAAAGGCAAAGGAGGGTGAGGTCATGGAGAAGAGCAGCAATGCTTTTGATGAACGGGAGGTTGATGGGAAGAGTGGCCAGGCCTTGGTGAATTCTGGTAGCTGATGTCACTTGAGAGTTNTGATGCCACGTGGAGAGGGTGGAGCAGCGTGCACATAGACAGAGAGGAGTAGGACTGATGCTCTGTCCAGAGAGAGGTGCAAAGTGAAGACTGGTTAAACTGGCAATGATGCCTTGGTCGACAAAGTGAGGACGTTGCTGCTGCGGTATGGTGGATGTTGTGTTTAGGGATCAGGGATCAGGTGGGAACAGTGTCTCAGCATGGAGTCCGAAGGTGAAAGTGACCAGTGTAGTAGCTCATGAGACACTATGGCGGAGTCCTTGCGACACGATCTTGTTGACTCGAGAAAAACAGTCTAGCAGACGCCATCCATGAGATAGGTGGACAGTCGTGCTCATTCTGACTTTGGAGAAAGAGGTGATGATCTTCCGCTGTCGTGGATGTAGTAGAGCAGATCTGATAGCTGGTGAGGTCGTTGGAGCCTTTGTTGAGGCGAGGCGTTTGTTAGACAGGTTACCAAGACAAAGACAAGATGGAGCTCAGAGGAGATCGCTGATGATGAAGTGTTGCTACTGTTGTGCAAGGGGATGCTGTTGCTGGAAGTGCGGAAGCTGAGAATGCTGCTTCACTTTTTTAGTGAGGTGTAGTTGTACCAAACGGTGCCCATACACCATTCAGTAATGCTGCGAGCACGGAGTCCGGTGCTAGGGGAGGCGGATAACTGCTGGATGCTGTGGGGGATGGAACTGCTCATGCTGTAATGACCGAGTGCTGCTTCCGGTGGTGGGGTACAGCTGGTTGCCGTGAGGAGCACCGTTCCTTAGCTGTGTCCATACACACCTGATTGATGTCGTTTTCACGTGGGATGCTGGTGAGGAGGACTGTTTGTGACTGGGAGATGATGTTCCCGCTGTTGCGGAGGTGGTTGCTGGTGAAGTCTGCTTCGGCGAGGCGTGTCAGGCGTCAGAAGATGTCAACAGCAGATGAACGAGGATGATTTGCTGAGGATCTTTTGCCATTCTCTGATACCATGTCAGTATTCTGGAGGAGGCCACATTCTCACTAATGAACTAGAGGATGGAGTCTGGTGCGTTCTCGAGGCGCAGGCGCGCTCGTGGGGCGAGCCGCAGCGCCAAAGCGCGTGCTACGTCCTACACTGTACCGCAGCAACACTCAGGCCACCATTATGAAGTTGACATAAGAGATGGAGTTTAGAAAACACGGCTCGTAGAAGATTGTCAGTACTTGGCGTGGACGCAGCACCAAAGGTACGGGCGCAATAAAGGAGGTAGAGTGTGAGGCCGTAGAGTCAAGAAACCCGGGCTCACCACACGGACAAATGGAGCAAGTGTGCCGCAGGCAGAAGGCAGGCAGATGCGATAATGAACGAAGAGGACGCCGCAGCCACAAGGGCGGGCATGAACAGAAGCATTGACTGATGGAGGCAAGAAAGGTACGGGGACCTGATTGAACCACAAGGGTTAACTTAATACATGCAATTACAAGAGCGTTTATAGTAGTCCTGGTGCTAGTCCTAGCTAGGATGTTTTTGGCTACAATGGGAGATGCGAGAGCAGAAGCCGCAGACGCGCTTGTGCTGTGGCAGCTGGTGATGCCTTCGGTTTTCCTGGACCTTGTGGTACCACTTCGATACGGACCCGCCAGTCCCGTTGTGTTGTCAGCATGCGGGGACCGGGCCGCGATTGTTTCGCTTCGTTGGCGGGAGCAGCGGGTCTCACCGTCGGTCTCCAGTCACATCGGACGGCCCGGAAGGATTGTCCAATAAGGGCGCAATGACTAGAGGCGGGGACAACAAAGCTCATCTGGCCGTTGCCAAACCAGGCTGTTGAGCCCCCCACAGTTGCAGGGATGCACCAGGCGGACGTGAACCAGGTTCCCTGGAATTTCCTCGGAAGGGACAATTGGACATTGTTGCCGTGTGGGATATTTGACAACAACCACCATGAGGATGCCCAGTGACATTGAGAATTATTTCCAACATATACAAGGTAAAACCCCGGTGGCTTGGTGTGGCTATTGTGCGCAATGCCTTGACAAAATTGGCCTGTGCAACTGACCATGACAACAAAGTTCACCAAGTGACTTTAACGTATATGAGTCATCACATGAGGCAGCCACGGTCAGAGTGCCCAATCACAGTGCACATGTACTATGCATGNTGGCATGTGCCACTGACCATGACCAAAAAGTACACCAAGTGACTTAAACTTCCACGAATTGTAACACGAGTCAGCCGCGGTCAGAGTGCCCAGTCACAGTGTACGTGTAATATGCATGACCTTGCAGGTATAAACAAGGTTAAAAACCGGTGGCTTGGTGTGGCTATTGTGGGCAATGCCTTCACAAAGTTGGCATGTGCCACTTACCATGACCAAAAATGTATCCAAGTGACTTTAACATCTACGAATTGCAACACCAGTCAGCCACGGTCTGAGTGCCCAATCACAGTGCACATGTACTATGCATGCTCTTACAGGAGCAAATAAGGTAGAATACTGGTGGCTCGATGTGGCTATTGTGCGCAATACCTTGACAAATTTGGCCTGTGCAACTAACCATGACAACAAAAATAACAAAGGGACTTTAACTTCTACGAATCATCACATGACTCAGCCACAGCCAGAGTGCCCAATCACAGTGCATGTGTGCTAGGCATAAACTTGCAGGTATAAACAAGGTTAAACACTGGAGGCTCGGTGCGGCTATTGTGCGTCATTTCTGGACATAGTTGGCATGTGCCACTGACCATGACCACAAAGTTTACCAAGTACCTTAAACAGCTATGAATCATAACACGAGTCAGCCACGGTCAGAGTGTCCAATGACAGTGCAGATATACTAGGCATGATCTTGCAGGTGCAAACAAGGTAGAATACCGGTGGCTAGGTGTGGCTATTGTGCGCAATGCCTTGAAAAATTTGGCCTGTGCAACTAACCATGACCACAAAAATAACCAAGGCACTTTAACTTCGATGAATCATCACATGAGTCAGCCACGGCCAGAGTGCCCAATCACAGTGCATGTGTGCTAGGCATAAACTTCCAGGTATAAAAAAGGTACAATACTGGTGGCTCGGTGCGGCTATTGTGCGCAATGCCTTGACAAATTTGGCATGTGCCACTGACCATGACCACAACGTTTACCAAGTACCTTAAACGGATAAGAATCATAACACGAGTCAGCCACGGTCAGAGTGTCCAATAACAGTACAAATATGCTGGGCATGATCTTGCAGGTCCAAACAAGGTAGAATACTGGTGGCTCGGTGTGGCTATTGTGCGCAATGCCTTGACAAAGATGGTGTGTGCCACTGACCATGACCACAAATGTATCTAAGTGACTTTTACTTCTATTGATCATAACACGAGTCAGCCGCGGTCAGAGTGTCCAATCACAGTGCAGATGTACTAGGCATGATCTTGCAGGTGCAAACAAGGTACAATACTGGTGGCTCGGTGTTGCTATTGTGCGCAATGCCTTGACAAAGGTTGCACGTGCCACTGACCATGGCCACAAAGTTTACCACGTGACTTTAACTTCTACGAATCGTAACACGAGTCAGCCACGGTCGGAGTGCCCAATCACAGTGCGAATGTACTATGCATGACCTTGCTGGTACAAACAAGGTAAAAACCCGGCTGGTTTGGTGTGGCTATTGTGTGTAATGCATTGACAAAGTTTGCATGTGCAACTGACCATGACCACAAAGTTTACCAAGTGACTTTAACGTCTACGAATTGTAACATGAGTCAGCCACGGTCAGAGTGCCCAATTACAGTGCACATTTACTATGCATGAGATTGCATGTATAAACAAGGTAAAAACCCGATGACTCGGTGTGGCTATTGTGCGCAATGCCTTGACAAAGTTGGCATGTGCCACTGACCATGACCACAAAGTGTACCAAGTGACTTTAAATAATATGAATCATCACATGAGTCAGCCACAGTCAGAGTATCCAATCACAGTGCACGTATACTATGCATGACCTTGCAGGTATAAACAAGGTAAAAAATTGGTGGCTTGGTGTGGCTATTGTGTACAATGCCTTGACAAAGTTGGCATGTGCAACTGACCATGACCACAAATTTAACCAAGTACGATGAACTTCTACGAATTGTAACACAAGTCAGCCACGGTCAGAGTGCCCAATCACAGTGCACATGTACTATGCATGACCTTGCAGGTATAAAAAAGGTAGAATATTGGTGGCTCGGCGTGGCTATTGTGCACAACGCCTTGACAAAGTTGGCATGTGCCACTGACCATGCCCACAACGTTTACCAAGTGACTTTAACTTATATGAATCATCACATGAGTCAGCCAGAGTTAGTGTGCCCAGTCACAGTGCACGTGTACTATGCATGACCTTGCACGCATAAAAAAGGTAACAATTTGGTGGCTTGGTGTAGCTATTGTGCGTAATGCATTGACAAAACTGGCACGTGCCACTGACCATCACCACAAAATGTACCAAGTGACTTT